>JAPQRQ010000009.1:17960497-17976974 GCA_037367365.1 Apogon talboti
CTAGATTAAACTGTGATGTGCTTCGCTCTAGCATCAGTCAAATAGTATCTTGACCGTCTCCTCAAAAGTGGGCCAGTTATTTTTCATTCATTATAATCCTTGAATTTTATGATGAGTCCCCTTTAGATATTTTACTTTACTATAAGGTGCCCTCAGGTGTTTTACCTTCTGTTTTCATTGTAGATAGGTCCGCCGACATCCTGCTCTAACATTTATTTTTATACGTCTTCTTAAATGTTCCAGTTTTACTTCAACAGTTCCATCACCATATTGAACTAATAAGCACCTGGTTTCTTGACACTCCGGGACATGAATCTTACATGTCTTTTATTCTCAAGGTTATTTTACCCTAAGATGCAAATGCTTTACACCTACCTAAGATCCACTCACAACTGAGCCAAGCTACTTACAAATGTGTTGCTGCAGATCTGATTGAATTAAACCTAGTGGGTTTTTTTTTTCTTATCTGGATACTAAACACATTTTAATACCAGTTATAAATTAAGTATTTGATACATGATATGCCAAATGTAAGTAAAAACATCAATAGATTTGAATGGAGATGGTTTACAACTATATTTTATAGCAGAAACTGCCCTGAACAAAAAGATAGTCAAACTACTATGCATGATATTAATAAATAATGAAAGTAGAGTATTAGTAGCAGCTGTAATGACATGTATTAATGGGAGATGTATTGCATACAGGTGTCCTCGTCTTCCCTTTTTGAGATAAAATACAGGTCCTCATCATGTAAAGCATTGTTTTATGGTAAGAATATGATTCAGTAAATGAATGTAAGTCAATGTAACGTCCCCTAAACACACAGAAACACAACATGTGTGTTTTTGTGGGAAGGTTTTGGAGGAAAGCGAGCCGTCTAATGAGCCCCACTGTGAGCCCGGAGCCTGTTTTCCTCCCAAATATTTGATATCGTCTGCTGTCCACACGGGTCATCAGCATTGTGTGTGTGTGTGTGTCCACTGCCAATCAAACGGTTGTTTTTCTGCATGAAAATCAACTCCAATATCATTCAAAAAGCCTCATTTCACAATAAGAGCTCCTCTGTCAGCAGATGACTGACAGCAGAACATTTCAGGTCGTCAGAAGGACCACACAGTCTGTCACAGCCTGAGAGAGGTTTATTAACACAGCAGCTCAAACATATACAGATTTCATTTCATGATGCAATAGAACAGTATGTACATATGCGTAGGTTTCCTTATGCTGGTCCCAAAGAAGCGGATAATTGGGCCAATTTTGGGTCTTATTCACCAGTCCCAGCTACTGCTACTGTATTACCCCAGGGACTTCTTACTGTTCTGAGCCAATTAACTGTCCAAATTATTCTCTAGCGTTGCCTTTTGGAACCCAAAATGCGCCGTGGATCTACTCTGATGCCATCCGCAACTGGCAGAGTAAAGAGCAAAACAATACTATGCAACATAGGTTCATTTTGATCATTTACATTTTCTAGATGATTGATTGTGACATCTGTTTATCCATCACGAATAAAGGTTGTCTTCACTAAAGCCTTTGGAAATGCAGAGGAGAAGATTCAATGGGCTTTAGGTGGAGAGGTACAAAATTCTCAAAATTGAATAAACAGGACAGACTTGGTCTCAAAACAACTACTGTTAAACATTACTTTTCAGTTTTAGTTTTAGTTGCAACTGACTTTCTAGTGTTCCTCCTCCATCTTTTTTGTAATGTTAATTTAACAAAAAAAAAGTCAGTAAAAATCTAGAATTTGAGGAAATTCATTATGTAGTCTTTTTGTTTGGTCCTCAAAAGACTCCAAATTTCACTTTTGGGTCTCAAGATGAAAATGTTTGGAAGCTTGTGCTTTATTGTGAGGGGTTTGCAGACCTTTATAATCCTCATACTATTGACTGTATTATTAGTGGTATATGCCAGACTCCAAGACAGTGACTGTTCTTTACAATTTAGCATTGTTGTGCATATGCCAAAAACATTATGGCTTCTGAGATTAATTGCCCATTCTGCAGCCAGTGTCAAGAATTTATATATGAAGATGTCACTATATGTTACTAAAAATCAATATTTGGCGATGCAGAAATAACACACCATATTATTCATACACTGACTATCAGACTCAAGAATTCAATAGTCATTTCCAAACATTTTTTGCAGTTATATTAGTCCTATTAGCAGATTTGCAAATGTCTCCTTTATCATTGTGGTACATGGAGAATGAGCTTTGTGAGCCTCAGTGTTTGAATTTTTCGTTGCTGTACTGTAAGAGGCCACTGAAGGAATTGCTGAGGCCACTTCCTCGGCTTTTAATACATCAAAACTTTGACGGGAAGTCCTGTAAAAAGAACAGTGATGGAATATTAGTCAGAAACCCTTAACAGCCAATTAGAGCTAAATAGTAAATGTCATTAACCGGATGTTATGTTAGCAATAGCTTACACTAGCTCCATTTGAAACGAACAATGACACTTTATTTCCAACTAAAATGTGCTCATTCATCTTATCAAACATGACTAAATCCACATTTTTCTGTTTTTTTTTTTTTTTCGTGGTCAACAGCACACACAACCGGCAATGATTATATTACATGTCTGTGACTGTTTTGCTATTAAGCCACATTTAATCACAGGACTTCATGAAATTATTTAGTAAAAGGGCCAAGTATGTGGTCCTGAATCCTCTATAACTGTCACATCTGTGATCTCCAACATTTTAACACCAGTCAAGAACTGAAAATGTTCTAATGGTCACCAAGTATAACACATTCACATGCCCATGGAGTTTAACTATGGCACATCATCATAGGATCCATCCAATCCTAAGGACTTGTTGCAATATTCATATTTTTGTATGTTTAAATAATGTAGAAAAAAAATCAACTCAATCTGATCATCTCCTCTTCCTCCTCCAGGCGCCAACGCTAAGCTACGATACCAGATCACTGCAGGAAACACCATGGGCACCTTTGACGTGGAGCCGGAGGTGGGCACCATCTTTGTGGCTCAGCCTCTGGACTACGAGATGGAGCAACGCTACGAGCTCCGCCTCGTCGCCTCCGATGGGAAGTGGGAGAACGAGACACTGGTGGTGGTTCAGGTGGTCAACCGCAACGACGAGGCGCCTGTCTTTAGCCAATCAGAGTACCACGCCGTCGTGACCGAAGAGCTCACACAGCTGCCCGTCTTCATCCTGGAGGTCAGTGACTGGTCAGAGTAGAGATTTGAGTTGGATTTACTGCTCGCCTGCAGATGAAAGTCCACATTTGAGTAACATATTTAATCAAACATGACTGTTAGGAGGGAGATATTGGTGAATCAATGTCATGGAGCAATATTTAAAACATCAGGCAGTTAGAATATGATGGTGGTAAATTAGACTCAGACACATATTTTGTGGTAATAAGTGTCTTAGTCCAACATTAGGTTTGTTGGTTTAGTAAAGTTCTAATGACCACACACATGCATTTCTCAGTCTCTATATTACGATCCAATCTGGATACATGTAAAGTATGAACAGCAGCAAAAACTAAAGTTTTAGGGAAAAAACAGCTTCTATAAACCAGAGTGTTAGTATTTTTGTGACCTCACTTTGCACTTGACATGTTTTTAACCCTTTTGTTCAGACGATATCATAAGTCTCATGTTTTAGACCAGGTTTCATTCAACATGTCAGGTGTTTCTAATTGTTTGTGCTGCTTCTTGTCACGGGGTCAAAGGTCACGCTAAATAGTGACATTAACCTTTAGAACCCATGTAGTTCAGTTTGGTGTGTGTCTTTTAAGGCTGTGCACATAACTCAGGTATTTTCTTATTGTGTATAAAGAAAAGAGAATAAGAAATAAATATGCATTCTCATTTCAACCCTGCAAAAACAACAAAACTAAAGGGGGACTAAGACGTGATTTACATAAAGTGAAGTGTAGTTTCCATTTTTGGGGCATACAGTACCCACAGCTTCAGTCAGAATAAAATGTTCTGTTCTGAGTTCACGTTCAGCAGGAAAAATTAACATTTTAACTGTACTGGTGATGTTTTTGTGAACTTATATTGGGTGCATTGATCATTAGGCTGTATTGACCATGAAAACCAAACACACTGATC
Source organism: Apogon talboti (assembly GCA_037367365.1). Lineage (NCBI taxonomy): Eukaryota > Metazoa > Chordata > Actinopteri > Kurtiformes > Apogonidae > Apogon > Apogon talboti. The sequence goes on from JAPQRQ010000009.1 coordinate 17,964,595, forward strand.
TGTTGTCATATAAATATTTTAGTTATAAAATTCCACATTCTGTTAATTGGCTGCCAGTTGATTTTTAATGAAGCTTTTCCACATTATTTCTTGAAGTTAGACTTTGAGGTGGAGCTTTGGCAGCAGAAACAGAGTTTTTCTCAAAATATCTTCTTCATTTATGATGTTATTTTATTGATTTAGTTGTCATCGTTCACTTTAGACCTGTTGTAATTGAATATATTTGATATGGCTTCTTTTGATGATGCAGATTGTACACTGTATAGAACCGGATCTTTTTGGTCGTGATAATCTGGACTCCAGCTCCTGATGTGACCAGTTCTTGGGTCTAGACAAACAAAGTGTGGATGCCTCTCTGGAGCCAGTTTTTTTTTTTTTTTTTTTTGTCCAAGAGTTTGTTTGTTCGTTGAAACACAAAAAATCAGTTTGAGATTAGGCGCTAGCTCTGAACCAGACTTCCATCTGCTATGAAGGAAAAGGAGTATTATACTGTTTTTATGCCAAACATTAGCATGAATGATAAGGTTTTTTTCTTTTCGCTTTGAACTCACTAAAATAAGAAACGTACTCCTTACACACTGTGCTGTTTTGCGTTTTCATGTCACATTCAACATTCACAAACATGCATCTTCTCAAAACCATCAGACTCCCTCATCTAACTGTCCTTCCAGTGTTGCATCTTACACAATATGGGAACAAAATTACTGCTAAGTATTTTTCCCAACTGTAAAAAATGTGTAAAAAATTTAGATATTTACACATCAATAATAATAACAATAATTGATTAGATTATATGCATTTGTAGCGCTTTTCAAGGCACCCAAAGCACTTTACATTCTTGATCCATTATTCATTCGCTCTCACATTCACACACTGGTGCTGGTGAACTACATTTGTAGCCACAGCTGCCCTGGGGCCGGCTGACAGAAGTGTGGCTGCCAATCCACGCCAACCAGCCCCTCCAACCATCACTGAACATCCATACACATTCATACATCAGTGTGAGTGTCACTAGAGGTGAAATGTCTTGCCCAAGGACACAACGGCACATGATTAGGAGAGAGCGGGATTCAAGCCGCCAATCCTTCGGTTATTGGATGACCTGCTCTATCTCCTGAGCCACATCAACACACAATTACAACATCACACAGGAAAAGGAAAACGGACACAGACGCACAGCCGTTTCCATCACTGCTGATCAGAGCTGGAGTCGATAAATACAGAACTTATGACGACTGCAGACTCATTTGACCTGCGAATGAAAATCTATTGTACCAGTTCATACTGAAGTCAAACCGTGGAGTTGATGGGTCTATTGTACTGTGTAAATCACAACAAAGAGTGGATGAACGGGGGCAGGGGGGGAGTTCATACTTAGGTTGAACTGCAGTGGACATTTCATACACAAAGTTTTTTTTTATTGCATTACAATTCATAAAAATGCATTGCAGTGATGTTGAGTCCACATGTAACCAGTGTATACCTTGCCTTTTCACCCGGTGCATGCTGGGAAAGCGTCTTGCCGCTCTGTGACCCCTATTCAGCTGTAAGACGAAAACATGGAAACTTCTGCTCCTGAACTCACCATGGTCATAAAGGAGCCTATTGAGTAAAAAGTCAAAGTTTATATGAACAACATATGAAAACGTATCAGGTTTAACACAGACAAATCTAATAGTACTAGTCGTCGTGGTTACAGAGGCCAATTAGCCTGCAGCGACACCTCTGCATAGATCCAGTGTTCTCATGCTAACACATCACACATGCTGTTTTTAACACCCTGCTCCACCTGACGGCTCAGAACATGAAAAGTTCCAGCAGAAAGTCAGACCTCTTTCTTCTTCTTCTTCCGTGGCTTTCACCCGCCTTTCGTCACACCTATCTCCGGTAATTCACAGTAATATGCATGTGCCGCCAAGCTAAATCAGATTATAAAGGTGGGAGAGGGCAGGGAAGTAATCCCCGTCAGAGAGGCATGTGTCACCGGCCTGCTTCCCCTCGCCTGCTGGAATTGATTTGATGTGTGCTCGGTTCCTCTCTAACGCTCCCAATAGTCTTTGCGGCGCATGGCGTCCGGCCCCTCCCCGAGCTCTCAGCCCTGTGTATTAATACAATTCAGCAGATAGCGAACTGAGGAAGAAAATCCAATTTGAAATGAATATTTTTTGACTTCACCTGCGCAGCAGCCTCCTCCGCAAGGCTGCTCATCTTCAATATTGTCTACCTGCATCACGTTTGTCAGGAATGCAAAGGAGGCGGAGGGGGGGACTTCAAAGGCTCCTGTAAACAAACCCTCTAGTGAGAGAGGAGCACAAGAAGGTTAAAAGTCTACCTTTTCTGGCTTTTGTTGGCTGGTATTAACTTTTAATTGCATTGTGTGCTGCGCTGACAGATGTGAGAGTTTGTCGTCCGTTCATTCTCAGCGATAGCAGGAAGGCAGGTTAATTAAGCAAACAGGACAAAGCAGCAGAAGAGTGTTTATTCCTGTGTGTTGCCACAATCAGCCTCCTGCCTCATGTCCTATTTGCTGGGCCTGACATTTGTGTACATAATGAAAAAGCAATTTAACTGTTTTGATAAGAGAACAAAAAGCGGCACGGACTTTAAAGGAGAGTGGCATTGCTGCTTGTTTCTCCAAACATTTTCCACTGCAGTTTTTAAACACTTACATGCAGTTTAGTACAAGAAACTGTGATGTTTGTGTGTCTTTGTGTGGTTTTCAGGTTAAACAGGCGTGTTTGCGGGTTCTGTGAAGGTACAAATTGTAACATTGTGTAACTTGGAGCTATTCAAACCTATTTTGGAAGTGAATAAATGTACTTCAGTTCTTTTCATAAGTGGAGATCTGGGATGTGAACCACTAATTATCAGACAATAGATGTATGTTGAAAAACTTTACTAGTACTTTTTCACTTTAAGAACAAAAACCATTCCTGCTTGTAAGTTTTTCTTAAATTAAGAGAAAGAATTATAATTTAATAGGGAGTGATTACAATATAAAATGATTTCAGTGTAACATAATTGAGGAATATAATTACATTTTGACCTATTTTTGTATGTTTATTTCTTCTGCATTGTTGATTTTCTGTGTAATTCAAGGAAGGGAAACAGGATAAGCACAAAAACTTTCTTTTGACTTTAGCTTATTCCTGATTTAGTTACTTATTGTGAGGAAAAATGTTTGTTGAAATAACCTTTTTTCTTTGTATGACTGAAATAAAGTAATTCATTCATTGAAATGCAAGATGCCTCATCCTAGGAAAAGACTTGTGACATTTAATTGTAGCATTTTAACACTGTCATCACTGTTCTATTGAGATTATTGCATAGAAATGATTATTAATTTTTCAGACCAGGTAACCTTGTGTCATTGAGGAGACTACTACTGTTTGTACTGGTTAACAGATTTTGTATTATTTCCTGTCTATCCTGTTCAGGTATCAGCCACTGATCCAGACCAAGAGGCCGACCAGACTGCCCTCCGTTACTCCCTCCATGGTCAGGGCGCCGGTGGTGAGTTCACCATCGATGAACGCACGGGGAGAATCTACGCCCAACGTCGTCTGGACCGGGAGGAGCGTCCGGCTTGGAGGTTCCTGGTCCTGGCCACAGATGAAGGTGGTTCAGGACTAACAGGATTCGCTGATGTGTTTTTAGAAGTCCGTGATGTCAATGACAACGCACCGTTCTTCCCCTGCCCAGCGCTGGAAGTAGATGGATGTTTTGTCGGCCATGTACCTGAGAATTCCCCGGCCGACACTTCTGTCATGGAGATGCGTGCAATGGATCTGGACGACCCCAACGAGGGCAGGAACGCAATGCTGACCTACAGCATCACCAAGAACGTCCGCAATGAGATCAACCTCAACCTGTTTTCCATCAACGCCACTACAGGGACCATCTACACGGTCCTACGTTCACTGGACCGGGAGCTGGAGGACCAGTATCTGGTGGTGGTGGAAGCCAGGGACGGAGGCGGTTTGGTGGGGACGGGAACAGCCACCATCATGGTTTCAGACGTCAATGACCACCCACCTGTCTTTACTCAGAGGGTCTACACCACCCAGGTGAGTCCACACCAGTCTTTCAATGTTATGATTCTTTAAGATGTTATGATTCCTTAATATGTCACTATTAATAAGACATTGAGATTCGATTGTACGTCTTTTTAAGAGATTCCGATGACCTCATTACTACCTAAATTTACTTGCAGTTTGTTTTAGTTTGTTTCGAAACACAGAATACAGTTTCAATTTGAGTTTTTGTAAAGCCTCAACTTTAACAATTTAGTGATAATCTTGTCTGTCAGGTGACCGAGGACCTGGAGGTGAACAGCGAGGTCCTTGTTGTTTCTGCCACAGATGGAGATGAGGGCGAGAATGCCGTGGTAACCTTCAGCATCGTCGGGGGAGACGAAGACAGGAAGTTCTTTGTGGAGACGGATAAGGTGAACCGCCGTGGTGTGATCAAACTGAAGAAGAAGGTCGACTTCGAGAAGCCTCACGAGCGGACGTTCAACTTGACACTGAAGGCCGAGGACGCTGACTTCTTCAGTCTGGCCTACTGCCTCGTTCAGGTGGAGGACTCCAATGACCACGCCCCTGTCTTCTTCCCACAATTCTATGAGGCACCAGCCATGTCTGAAGACATACCCGTGGGGACTATTGTTGCTCAGGTGACAGCGTCTGATCTGGACTCGGGTCAAAATGGAAAGTTTTCATATAGTATCTCCAAGGAGTCCGACCCCTACAGTCAGTTCCTGGTGGACCAGTCTGGTTGGGTGGTGGTGGCTGATTCTTTGGACCGGGAGAAAATCTCACAGCACAGGATCATGGTCCTCGCCACTGATGCCGGCAGCCCAGCACTGACTGGCACTGCCATTGTCATGGTAACTGTCCTTGATGTTAATGACAACGGACCGGAATTTGAGGTCCAGTACAAACCGGTTGTATGGGAAAACACAGCAGCACCACAGCCCGTGCGAATGAATGAAACGTCGCTCCTCCTCCACGCCACAGACCGCGACACATCCACCAACGGCGGCCCATTCTCCATCCGCCTCCTCATGCTCATCTCCGACGCCACAAACTTCAACCTGACCGACTTTAGGAATGGTAGCGCTGCCATCACTGCCCTCCGAACCTTTGACCGTGAGCGTCAGAAGGAGTACCGCCTCCCAATTCTGATGATTGACAGCGGCTCCCCTCCAATGACCTCCACCAGCACACTTACAGTTGTCATTGGCGACCGGAACGACCACCCCCACTCGCCAGGACACACCAACTTCATCGTCTACAGCTATGAGGGTAGGTTCCTCCATGTAGTGATCTATTTCACACACTGTGGGGGCAGTCGTGGCCTAGAATGTTGGAGGATCAACTTGTGACCAAAGGATCGCCAGTTTAATTCCTCATGCTAGCAGAGAAATTGTCAGCTGAAGTGCCCTTGAGCAAGGCACTCAATCGCCCACTTGCTCATCAGGCACCTGAAATGGCAGCCTACTGCCCCTAGTCTGCAGTGTGTGGTGTTTCTAAATGTTCAGCTAGTGATGGGGTCCATGCAGAGGATGAATTTCAGTGTGTGTTGCATGTTCTCATGTGAAATATACTGACGAGTAAAGATTCATAATTCTTCTTCTAATGAAACAGCGGCGTTTCATTTAACAAAAGAAAACAACACCAGACACCACTAAACTTAGAAAAAAGAAAGTAAGAAAAATAAGAAATGCCACATTTCCACTCAGTTGAAGTGGGTTGATCTTTTTGAAGTTGATGCAAAAATTCCACTACTAGAGCACACTGGACAACACCAGGTGATACATGTTAAAACAAGCACAGATTAAACCAGGTCACACAGACCCAGACAATATTGGACTGTGTGAATTTTTTGCTTCTGTCTGTACAGAGGATGTTGACGATAACTAAGAGCATTGCAACACAGAAAATTTCCAGACCAATTTGTTAAAAGACTCATTCTGTCTTCAGGAGACTCTCGCTAGCCCTGGAGGTATTTGTAAACAGAGAAGGAAACGTTTCTGATTCACCATCTCAGGTGAGAGTTCAGCCTTTGGTCTAAGCGAATGAACCGGTGTCCCACTGGTCTCTGAGGACCTCTAAACCCATTTCCCTTCCAGCCTCCCCATGAAGTGCTCCACTGTAGTGTTTTTAAGACTGTAGTCGTCACAGTCGGCTGCTCCCAGCCTCCCTCTCCTCTCCAGCCCACATCACTTATTTAACGTTTCATACCATCTGTCAGCCCTCTGTAATTTGCTGGAAAAAACGAAGCTTTTCTGTAATGTATTTTTAGTGGATTCCCTCTCTCCGGGGCCTATTCCACATGAAAGTACATTAACCCGCTAATACGAATCCATCACGTACCTCAACAACATGCCATGAAGCAAACAATTAACTCCAGCTTAAGTCCCAGGTTTGACGTTGACATAAACAGGAGCCATTTTTAAAAGGCAGCTGATTTCATGGCTAAAGAGATTACAGCGCTGCGTTCGGCTTTTTTTGGGAGATGGGGAGAAAAACACTGCGCGAGCGTTTCTAATGCGTGCACGTCTTCCCGCTGCGCTGTCAAACCATGACCGTGCGTGCCAATGAGGCGTCGCCCGCCACCTTATCTCCTTAAAAAGGCCTCTGTCACTTTTAATACTCACTTTGTACCGCAGGGATCCTTCGCACTCAAAACTAATTCCTCTCAAAGTAAATGCATTTTTGACTTTTTTGTGTGTCTTTTACTTCCCCACCTCCCTCCTGACAGGTATTCTCCCGACGACGGTGCTCGGACAAGTTCAATCCCCCGACCTTGATGACTGGAGCGAGAAGGAGTACAGATTCGAAGGCAAACCATCCAGGTACTTTGATCACTTCTGGTTCAAACTCTGGAGAAGGTGACACAAAGACATAGAAAATGAAGTAGAAGTTAGACGTGTGGGTTACTGATGTAGAAAGTTAAGAGAGGAAAGTAATGAGGCCGAAAGGATAGAAAAGGTGAAAGATGTGATGCTGCTAATGCTCAAGTACTTTTTTTTTTTTTTACTTTACTTTAGTAACACAGTACTGGAATAAGTACTTTTACTGCAGTACTGTACTTTAAATTTGATCTATTTGTATTTTCCTTGACTACTTCTTGTTTCTGTAGCTTCATACATTTACTGCACTACATTCATCCGACAGCTTCAGTTCCTTTTATAGTATTTCTACCCCTTCCTGTCCGGTGAAGTCCATGGTTTCCAAATATTTGAGTGACTGTGATAAAATGAAAGATGAAGTGTTTCCATCAGATAAACTCTTGGATTCTCTGGAAAATGCTTTTTCACAAAGCTGAGAACACGGTTGTTTCGACTCAAAAGATACATGGTTTTCACAGGACACTGATGCCACAAACATATGATGATCTTACAGAATATGGTACGTCGCTAAAAGTAGTAAAATAGTTCATATGAGCCGTAAAAGAAACATACACATGAAAATAGCAGTAAAATGAATCAAACACATCAGATATAATAGTGCAACACTGTCAAGGACCACTTTACCTGACGTTAACTGTATTTGGTTGATAAAACTTACAATTAAACTGCTTATATTGACAGACGGTTGGAAATTCACAACTTTTACTTGTACTTGTGTATTATCACGATGTGTATCCATGGATTTTGCTGAAGGAAATTATATGAATACCACAAATTCAACTGAAGCTGATCATTAAGTCATCAGTGTCTCAAAAAAAGTCAAACAAAATTCTCAATCTTCCTGTTTGTTCCCAGTTCCATTTCATCAGATGCAACTGTGTTCTCTATCAATAATACTGATTTGCATTTGAAGATGCTACAGATGATATCCAGCAACACAAAAGAGTTTCCTCTACAGAAACAAACATTGATCCCCACATGTAGAACCTTTGTAGACTGATGCACTGCAAGTAGATGCAAATTTCCTTTTATGTGAAATTTCCCCATGGTGGGATAAATAAAGTCTTATCTTAAGTTGTAGGGAATCTTTGATCTGAACAAGAATTAAGTTGTACATTGCAACCAAATGGATAAAGAGGAGACTCTGCTTGACATGTCAATGTGTTCAGATTTGTCCGAGCAGATTTAACATTAGAGGCAATGGGACAGCTGAAGCAATCATTTGTTGCTTTGGGTTCAGAATCTCAAAAAGTAGAAGTCACACTGTCTAAAGGGTGGTATTGGCTGAAAGATCACAAAAATGGTGTATATAAATGTAATTGGTGAAATTTATAAGGAGTAAAGTAAGACATTGTTGTTAAAAGTTAAATCGCTGAAGGGAAAATGACTTGGATCCACTCAGCATAGTAGATAATGAAATTTGGATGTCACCTGTTACAAAATAAATAAAAGAAGAAGAGAATGGCCATCAGTGAAGACGACCTGCTCACTATGCAGATATAAAAGTTAAAAAAAACCCACAATGATTCATATTTTCAGGTGATTAAATACTCGTGATTATTAATGCATTTAGATCCTGCTAAATTCCCCTAAATCTTGCACACTTCAGCTTTAGTTTGCCACAAGTTTGTCCTTTTAGATGAACTCACTCTTTAAGAAGTGCAAAGGGAAATGTTAGAGTAGCTAAACGATCAACAGAAGAGTAAAATCCCCGAGGAGATTATTCACGGCCTTTTGTCTTAATGCACACAGTTCTGTTCGGGATGCTGTGAATGAAAGCATTGGGTGCGTGGTAGACGTAAAGCTGATTTAGGATGAGTTGGAGCTCGTTTAAAGTGTCCCCGTCTCAAGTGACACACAGCAGGAGATGCATAAAGACGAGGAGGGGGAAAGAAAAGAGCTACACAGGAGCTGACACATTTAAAACACAGAGGCAGAGGCAGTACAAAGGTGCAGAAAGTGGGACAGAGAAACAGGCAGTTTGAAGGAAGAAACAAAGACAGAGTGAAAGAGAATGAAAGGGCAGAGGACAAGGAGGAGAGACAGATAGAAAAGGGGATCTGACTTGTCAGGAACAGTGCTATTAATACTTCATAACCAGCGGTATTGAAAATTCCCAGTGAAGCGCAGCGAGGGCGCGCTCATTTTGTTTGATGATGCGAGGCTTCATGCGGACGCGTTGAAAGGAGAGCCTGATTGCGCTCGCTGCCACCTTCCCTTCTAACGAGATACCTACAAGCAGGGACGACAAGGAACGGCCGAGAACAAAGGCTGCAGCCGAGAGAGAATTACCATCGATGCTCCGCAGCCGCCGCCGCCACTCATCACGGCAGCAGGCTGAGAGCAATTTGCTCACAGTGTGGCTCGGGTTCACATGGCATGTTATTTACATAGAGATCTGATGACAACCAGGGAAAATAAGGAGCAGAACAAAGTGTGCAGGTGAGAGGAGGATACCCCAGTGGGAAGATAACAACCTCAACTCAGGAGAATAGATGACAAACATCAGAGGCAGAGGACATCGGATGCCCTCCCGCACCGAGACGTTTGCACCAAAAACTCAAACTCAAAGTGGCAATGAAAACTAAATAAAGACTACAGTGAACAATGCAACATGGACGTAATGGAAAATTATGTTGGCTTTGTGTTTCAAAACCAACATAACAGTATTAGTACAATACTGCGCAATATAATAATAGTGATCAAATCTTTTCTCATGATATTTTGAAAAGCACAAACTGGCAAACTAGTAAAACTTCCACCCCATAACAATAAAACTACTTATGCAGTTGAAAACCTGACTACAGCCAGAAATAAAAACTCTAAATTAAAGACGAAAAATTTAAATTACTGATGATATAAGATATGCATGTATTTGACATCATTTATAAAATTGTCTCTTATATCACAGAGTTTACAGTAATACTTTTGTCATTTGTACAATGAACTACAATCTTGTATATTTCCCAAGAGTTCAGATGATGGCTCTAAAACGACGCCAACAGTTTACTATGTTGAAGTGTAATACCACTGATGGCCACTAGATGCTGCCCCATAAAGCCCTGTTCCCCAAAGACTTAAATAGAACTTCTCTCTAATATTTGTGTGACAGTAATGTTTCTCTAAGAGCCGCTCATGTCTCATGTGAACCCTCTAATTAGTGTTAAGGTCCTTCTTTAATTCTTTTCTTTGTTAATATGATCTCAGAGCCACTGAATCGGACCTCCAAAGTTTCTGTTGATTGAATAAAACACGCTTTAGAGTGTATTTGTGGTTAATGACTTACACTAATAAACCAGTAAAATGACTTTGTCACATGGTGCTTACTGAAGTTTTAGCGCTTTACTGAGTCAGGAGGCTAACCTTTAGCATTAGCTCATCCATGACCCCTTGTGCCCCCACAGCTCTGCCCCTTTTGTCCAAATATAGTCACTTCCAGCTCTACAATTTTTGAGTATATTGCCCCAATTTAAAACATATAATAACTCTGACCTGCCTTTTATTTCCTCTTGTTTACATTTTGCCACTGAGTGTTGAAGGGTTTGAACCCTCATCATGTGACGCCTTCCTTCAAACCCTTTGGCTTCACTTTGTTAATGAATCCGTCTGCTCTGATCTCTGAAGGTCTGCGTCTTGTAACAGGGTTAAACACTTACATGAGCCCGGTGGCACACATTCAGGACCAGGTCTGGACTCGATCCACGTCCCCGGTGTTTCTGCGTCGAGGGCGCCAACTTTTGCCAGATCAAGACGCTCCGCATGGATCCGTGTTGGAGCATCTGGTCTGGGTTTGATCTGAGGAAAGATTTATGATCTCAGAGAAAAAAAACATGAAACCCAGCATCAGTGCAGTCGTCAGTTCACTGTCCAGGCTCTGCTCATGTTTTTACATGATTTACAGTCTGTCCAAAAAGACTGGGTCCCCAACACTGATCCACTGCTTGAAGCTTTGGTGTGTTTTTTTTTGGTTTGCCTCCATGGGTTTCATGTAAGTTTTAGTATGAAACATGTAATGACAACAGTGAGCTTCTGATTTGTGGAGAAACTGAATAGGCCTGTGCATAGTTTCACAAAGATGTAGACATAACAAACTGTCCAATTCAGAGAGATGTCTACATTCATCCAGTGCATGTGAAATGTATTTGTTGAATGTAGACTATGGTGCAGTTAATTCTAGTGAAACAGAGACTGATAGGATATTTTATAAACTATCCATATTGGCAGAAGTTTGCACCGGCTAATATTAACAGTAGGCATCTGAACTGTAAATATGGACTACAGGGAAAATGAATTGCTTACATATAGATTAGGTCAGTGTGATGTTCATTTGCATATATATTGATTCATTTGTTTGAGTTTGATATTCGGTAATTCAGATTTGATTAGTGAAGTATTCAATTGCTCAGACTTTGTGTTAAGTTCAAGTGTCATCCAAGGAAAAAATTTAATTGAGATATGCATAATGAGGTCATTGCTAAACTTTGATTGGAAAGGCAGTGGTGATATTGACCAAATAATTGCCTTTCAGCCTTTTTTCCAGTTGTTTTTGTATTGTTCTTTAAAAATCCTGGATCTCTGAAGGGGTCTTCTACTGAGTAACTGCATCCCAAACATGGACTGTATATAATGAGTGGACAGAGGAACCATCATGCCATGCTTTGGTTTGTCAACAGATGAGTGTTTTCAAGTCAGTAGAGTATGTTTTGGTCATTGTTTTGTTGACTTTTGGAGCCTTTGGACCATATTTGGACAGAGCTGCCAGAACATGAGGGGTCATGGGTGAGCTAATGCTAAATGTGAGCATACTGACTCAGCAAAATGGTAAATGTCTTGGTGTTATAGTCACCTTTTCAGGATGGCATTCCCACTGTAAATGCTGCACCTTTTTGCCATGTACAGCACCTCTTCACTTTTTTTTGCCTTGTAATTACTTCTTTTTTATTATTTATTTCTTTTGTATGCTATGTATTGTCTTTTTAAACTGCTGTTGTACAGTGTGCTTGGGTGACTTGAAAGGTGCTTATAAATAAAATTTGTTATTATTATTATTATTATTATTATCATCATTGTGAGCATATCTTATTAGTGTAGATGTTTATCAGGGGAAAAAACAGGTTTAATTCAACAAACAGAAGCTCTGAAAGTCCAACTTAGAAGGGGAGTGAGCGAAAAAAAAAAAAAGTTCAGTGAGAGTCTGTGGGAGTCAAGACTTTTTGTAACAGCATCTAGTGGCTGTCAGCGGTATTACACTTTAATACACTGAAGGATTGGCAGAAGTCTTAGCCATTTGACTCAACCACTCAGCTTTGTCTGCCTCAATAGAAAATGCTTCAGTTTGGAAGAACTGAATCAGATTAGTTTCAAAATACATGTTAAAAAATAGTTTCTGACAGTTAATAGTTTTTCATCAGGTCTGGAAATTTTTTAGGTGGGGTCACAAAGCAACAAGGAAAAATTGTTTTCT
>JAPQRQ010000009.1:17979336-17992546 GCA_037367365.1 Apogon talboti
TTTTGAAGTTCTAAATATAGCTTATATGACATGACCATTCATGTTTGAATAGGCCACGTGACCAACCAAGGGTTAATAATCTACATGATCAGTAAATTAAATATAGGAAATGACCAGATTTTCTCTAAAAAGATGCAGAAGATAAAATAATAAATAGTGGTAAATAACATAGGAAAAGTTACATGTAGAAAAAAAATCCATTTGTCTTTAAGGGTTAAAATATGTCTGAAGTAAATGTGATTCTACCCAGTTATTGCAACTTGAATTTCAAGTTGAACTGAAAACATCCTGAAAATGATTGAAATATTCCTAAAAAGTGGGAGACACAGTTTCCCATTTAAACATCCATGTTCATTTTAACCTTGAGAATTTGGATGATTATAGACGAGGACCTGAGAACACAAAAGTAAAAGCCTCATAAAGTTATCAGGTGATTAGTTGTCCCGTTTGTCAAAAAAAAAAAAAAAAAACCAGAATCCCCCTTTACGTATATAACCACAAACAGGTCTGAAGATTGGATAAAGAACAAAGTTTGTGAAGCTGATGTGAGAGGAGCAGCGGCTGCACAAAGTGAGTCAATGACACATTAACTTCACATGAATTAAAGATCGCGTTCACACTCAGCAGCCTCTTAGAGACATTTAACACATGGTGTAGCCATTTAACACACGCAAAGAGAGGTTAAATACACAGCGAACGCGTGGAATCAGTGCACGTCAGCCCTCATATGATACACCCACACATTCACACTCATGTACATGGAAATACATTATTGATGGGCATTAAAAGCCTGAGAGCAACAGCAGAACCTGATCTGACAGGAAGAAGGTGAGGACGGTAGGTAAAGCGTGTTAATGTGCCTTACAATCACGCCCATATGAATGAATGAATGAATGAATGAATGATTTTTTATTATTGTGTCCCATATGTGTACATATAGACAGTACAGAGGTTGTGTTAAAATATCTGAACTCTCAGGTGAATTTGAGTTAATAGGAAAGGGAAAATTAAAAATGAAGAATCTATTGTTGGGTATATCAGATATCTTAATATCCAGACCATTTAAGGGCAAAATGAACAAAATTAAATTAAAATCACTTAGTTTAGCCTTTTATTACTGCTGAATAAACCTCTCAATAAAGAAAATATAATCAATAACTTGACTAAAAAAATCTTTTCTGGTCTTAAAAGGTGAAGCACGTAACATTTCTCGCATGTTTTTGTAAATATGACAGTTCAGTCTTGGCCCCTCCTCTTCATGCTGCGAACAGGGAAGAGAGCAACAGTGGTCGTGCGAGCATATGATTGCATTAAGAGAGCGACTGTCTACAGTGAGACAGAAAGCTGTGAAATGGAAAAGTAACATGTTTTTTTCCTGATTCAGGTGATATTTTGTAAAATCACAAATGAACACACCCATACCACTGTTAAAATCTACATTTTGATATGGGCAAAACATAATACATAACATAAAAACTGCTTTCAAATAAGTACTTTTACCTTCAAAAATATGAAAAGTCATCAGAATGCTCCTGTATTCTTTCATCTGTCGGTTAAGATTAAATATATTGTAATGCTGATATGAGTATTTGGTCATTTGATCAGTGTTTTTTGGCTAAAGTTGGTTATAACTTGAATATTTTGACCAAAAAAAAAGGTCAAGTTAAGACTGCACCAGCTGTTGTAGAAAGTAAAAGACTGTTATCAAATCAAATCAAACTTTATTTATATAGCGCCAAATCATAACAGAAGTTATCTCATGACACTTTACATATAGAGCTGGTCTAAACCACAGTATATATCACAGTAAGTACAAACAGATGAATTAATACTTATAATACAGTACTGCTGTAATGTATACTGTATCCTGCCCATGTAAAATTAATGATAAATCATCCAAGTAAAGTGAATATTGTAGTTTGCTCTGTAGTGAATAATTGAGTCACACTGTTTATATTTTAGGTGATTAATCAAAGCCCTTAAAAAAGTTTGATTATAAATAACTTAAAACGCTGCAGTGAAAAAGTGTCTTTAATTGTCTGAGGTTAAAAAGAACAGTGTTTGAGCAAGATTTAGATAAAGACAACACAGGATGTGAAATGTGAATCTGAGCCTGAGGAGTGAACGTCACCGTGGATCCGAGTGTCATGTGAAGACGTTAAAAAAACCCCTAAACCATAAATAAACTCAGCTGGAGAGAGACAGGAAACCCTGAGGGGACGGGATGAAAACCTCTACCGTAAAGACACAAAACGACACAAGAGAGAAGTGGAGATGACAAGAAACGGAACAGTGGCAGAACGAAGAAACTGCAAAACGCATCAGTGACATTAAGACGAATCAAATCAATTCAGACGCGTTTGATTTATTCAGGAAGACGTCAAATAGGAGACACTCTGAAAGGCTGTGATGTGTTCAAAGACAGCTCAGAACTTCAAGAGTTTGTCTCATTGTTTACTTTGTTCGACTTGGATTTTAATCTAATGATCGTTTTATTCGACTCCTTATTTCTGTTTCGTTGAGTTTCCTTGTTATCCTTGAGTTGAAAATGTTTACTTTATCTAAAAATGACTGAAATTTAAAGTCATTTAATCTCATTTTAGTTCTTGCGTTTTATTTGTATACATTTTTGCTTTATTAGTTTGAAATAAAATTTACTTACCATGGTGTGTTAGTTGTTTTGACATAAAATTTAAGATTTATTGTGTCTTTTATTAACATTCTCTTTTAGGGCAAATGGTGTCTTTTATTTTTCTTATATTCTTTTATTTATTAGTTTATTTATTATTTATTTTATTGTTTCTTATTAATTTTATTTTATTGCTGATTTTTTAAGTGTGATGAAATTGAAATTTTTAACAATTTTTTTGTAATTCTTATTGTTTTTGATCATTTTATACATTTATTATTTAGTTTTCTTTTGTTTAATTATTTCATACTTGTATTATTTTATTGAATTTATTTGCTTCATATTTTACATCATTTTATTTTATTTTTTATAATTTTTCTTAATCTATTTTGTTATTTGTTTTATTTTCTCTCTGATGTAATTCATGTAATTTTTCATGTTGTTCTTTAACATATTTAAGTTTTTTATTATCTCCTTTTTTCAACAATTTTATCTTTTCCTCTTCCCCAGCCAGAGTCCATGTTGTTGTTGTTGTTGTTTTTTATTTATTTAACATATTTCGGGGTGTGTTTTTTAATTATTAATTTGACCTTTAACCTCTTCCACAGGTAGGAGTCCATGTTGTTTATTTTAGGTGTGATTTTACTATCATTAATCTGACCTTTCACCTCTTAACCCCAGGTGGAGTCTGTTTTGGGGGTGTCGGTGTCTCAGGTGGGGGTCGACGACTGTCCGTTCACAGACTGCAGCGGTTCCGGAGGCTGCAGCTCTGAGGTCTCCTTCAGTCCGTCTCCTCTTCCTCTCAGCTCCGGTAACGTTTCTCTGGTGTCGCTGTCGGCCTCGACCTCGGCTCGATGCGGCTGCAGGGGGCGGGACTCCACACACCTGTCGTGCTCCGCCTACCAGGTGAACCCCTGCCTCAACGGGGGCACCTGCCAGGACGGACCCCTGGGGTACAGGTCAGTGGACACCATAACTAAACTGACCGAACCAGCTTTAGTTTTTAGACAGTTGGTTAGAAAAAAAGTCACAAAAATATCACTTTTCTTTTACTGTTTTAACTTTTATCCAGAAAATAACAATGTTGACACTAAAACAAATTAATTGCCTGCAGAATGCATCTCAACTACTCAACGTTGAGTCGATCAGCGCAGCTTCAGAACTGATTCCTGTGGGTAAAATCTCCGGATAAGAAAATGTTGTCTCTATGAGAATCTATTTTCACTGCTGCAGCTCAGTTTTCACCTGACAGCACTGATAAGGAGTCTTATCTGTTTGTTAACTGATTAACTCTGAGTAAACCTGTCAAACGTTTCAGCGACTTAATAAGAGCCGGGGCACGTCTCAGTCGCTTTGAATTGTCACATCGTTTTAATGGGTTCGATATCGAAAACGGCGTCTCAGCTGCAAACTCAGACACACGATGATTCTCTCCTCCGTTCCTTAAAAAGCCCATTAACACTTGAACATGCAGCATTTCTAAATAATTAACAGTGTTTGTCAGTTCTGATTTCTCTCTACATTTATATGTCTGTTTGTCTCAGTTTATTATAAATAACTGTCATGTCAGGAGGAACTGCAGCTCTGTAATGGAAAATTCATTTTATTCTGCTTTAAAACTACAAACAAGCTACTTGTGTCTGTTTCTAGTGTGAAACAAATCATCTTCCGTGTTTGAATTAATGTGACAGGATCATGACAGGATCATGTTATTGCTGCTACTAATGATTATTTTCACTTAATTCTGTTCTGGTCTGCGTCAGCTTCACCCAACACTCCAGCTGTATCCATGAAAAAGGACTTTTATCAAGATTTTTAGCAACTTTACATTCACTTTTCTCAAAACAAGCAAAGAATTTCAGTTGTTTTCTAAACATATCAAGAAGTTCAGTCATATTTTTTTTTAAGTAAACACTCTTTATCCTAATCTTAACCTGTTTTATTCTGTTTTGTTTGGTTTTTTTACATATTTTTCCTTCGATGATGATTTTTCAACTATCAGTCTTTTGAAAGCTCCAAACTTTTACCTTTTTGCTTTTTTATTTATGTATTTATGTATGTTTTTAGATGCATGAAGCAATTTAAGGAACAGTTAAAATGTGTAACTGACTTAAATAAATATAGTTATTTGTATCTGCTTCTAGGACAAAAAAAGAGTTGAATATGATAGTCATAGGAAGCTGTTGTTGCTGCAACTCATGAGCATTTTCCTAATATGTTAATTCTGGTATAAGGCATTGAATCATCCAACATTATTTTTACTTTTTATTTTCACTTTTATTAAGATTTTTTTTGCCACTTCATGTTTCATTTTCTATAAAAGTAATTAAGAATTTCAATCATTTTTCTAAACAAATCAAGAGGCTTAAATTAATTAAAATTAATTTTTTAATACAATGCTCATTCCCTTGTTGCTAATGTGATTTATTCTGGGGGTTTTTTTTGTTTTGTTGTGCTTTGCTTTATTTAATTTTGTTTTCATGTTTCTTTCTTTTAGTGACAAATTTTCACCTTTTCAAAGCTCATTAATGCATTAATGGACCAAAAATTTGCCATATTTTTTGCTGCATGAACCATTTAAATACAAGTCGAAGTGTGAAGCAAACTTAAATAAATGTCAGAAAAAATCAATGAATAATGTAACATGTAAATAATGATCTTTGTGTGGGAACAATGCACAGGTCGAATGTTTAATACATATTTGTGCCTCAGGTGTAAATGTCCTCCGATGTTCGACGGACCTGAGTGTCAACAGACCAAACACAGCTTTGGAGGTCAAGGATACGCCTGGTTTCCTCCCATCAGGCCTTGCTTCCAGAGCCACATCTCCCTGGAGTTCCTGGCTGAGTCACCGAACGGCCTTCTGCTCTACAACGGACCGCTTGGCCCCGCCCACTCCACAGAGCAGGAGGACTTCATCGCTATCGGTGAGTTTGTCGGTGAAGGAGATGCTTCGGGCTGAGAGAAGAGGACTTATTGATCCCTAAAGCTGGGTACACACTGTTGGAATTTGTTCTGTTCCAGACAAAAAATGAGAAATCGTAGTGATGTCTGCAGCCATGGCTCCCAGATGGCGGTCTGACATCATACAGGAGCCTCAAACTCCAGCAATAGGTGGCAGTAACGCACTGATGTAAAATGGAAAAGATGTTATGGTGTTTTATTCCACAAATGAAGCATGTCATAGAACTCAAACTATTCATGAGCAAGTCGAGACAACATCCAACATCTTTCTCTGACTCTACCATGAAAACAATCAGTTACACATCAATGTTCGATTTTTTTTCATACCCTCAATATTAGACGAGTATATTTACAGTTATATGCAAAAAAAATGTATCCTTAATATGTTCTTACATAGAGCTTTAAGAGGAAAATAGATATAATAATAATATTAACAATAATAATAATAATAATAATAATGATAATAATAATAAATTAGAAGTATAAAAAGATCTGGGTAAAGAGCCTGGATAATAACTAAGGTGCAAAACAAGCTGTAATATTCAGAATAAGAAGATGCAAAATGACATTTAAGTGCAAATAGGTTTATGACAGAGGACATCAGACAGAAGTGACTTATTGTACATTGAAATGGAATGTGGCAGGAAAGAGTTGCTGAATCTGTCTGTTCGACAGCGGCGCTATAACAGTCTGTTTGAGAAGGTGCTCTGCTGTCTGTCCACTGTGTGGTGGACACCATGCTCATCATCGTCCATGATGGATAACACCTTCTTTAGCGTCCTGAGAAAATCATACACGGGATTCAAACATACAAGTCAATTTCATTCTTGTGTTGATGAGTCACATTTGATCTTGAATTAAATGTTAAATGACTTTATTGTCCTCATAGGGAAATTTGGCCTCTGCATTTTACCCCCAATACACACAGTACCTGGTGTTAGCATTAGCACGTAGCATTAGGAGCAGCAACCTGCCATTGAATGGGGACCAACCTATCTGTTTATGATGATGTTAATTAAGTTTTTATAAGAAAAATATAAAAAATGTGTGATCAACTGCGTTAGTCAACTGCAGCACTGTAAACTGTTTGTACGCGCAACTTAAGATCAAATCTGTGTTTGCAAGGGGACCATTGTTTTTTTCAGGGATTTGACCAAAAGTCCAAACTACTGGAGCAGGAGTTTATTATTGCACTAGTTTTATTTTCAGAAATTACATGCATCGATTTCATTTACAGCTGAGATGTATTTTTTTTTAACTTCACATGTAACTTGGCATCAGCGTTCTGATTTGCTGAGCTGGTTCCATACTTTACAGCCTCTTAAGTGTGACAATTTTGAAAACTTGCAGCTGCTTTTCTCCAAGAGTTGAATATGCTCTAATCTCCCAGTGCTGGCGGGAACGTGTTGCTGCTGCTCGTCCTTTTCAACAAACGCAAAGCCCGAATCAATCCTCCGCCGTACGATCATCTCCTCAGTGGTTGAGCAGCGTCATTAACTCTAATGTCAGCTCCCAGCGGTCCTGGTGTGGACTCATGGATTAGCCTTCCAAACACTTCTTGCATAATGTTGTGGCATTAAAGTTATGTAATAATCGAATCCAGTCAGCGGCTCCGAGGGGGAAAATCAAAGGCGGACGCGGTATTGATCACTCTGAAGCCGTTTTCACTTAGATGTTCGATAACGTGATGCTCAGCGGGTCACGTAAGCACACAACAATCCGTAATCACACAGGATGCAGAGCTTACACAGCGATACAGGGAACTGAGGTCAGGGTCAGAGGTCACACTACAAGGACATTTACAACCTTTTAGGGAAGGTATAAAGTGGCATCAGGGCAAACAACACATAGGATTTAACACGTAAAATGATGTCAATAAAAACGATTGGCTGAAAAGATAGATTGAACACATGAGTGACAGAAAATGTACAGATTTCAGACCTCCTCCTGCGCAAAAATAGACAGAAAACTGAGTCCAAAGTGGCTTTAAATCGTGTAGAAACCAGAGCTGCAGTGGATATCATTCACAGTTAAAAGAATATCTCTTTTTAGGCTAATTACTGGAAGGGAGCTTAATATTTTAACAGCTAAGTGGATGTCTTCTAAAGCTTTTTTTAATTCTAAAGCCCTACTTTTTGTGTCGTTTTATGCCTCTGAATAATGTGAAGATGGTTACAAAAATTGTTGGAAATGTTCACTGTTTCAGTTCTGATCTAATAGTAACTTAAATCCAGCTTCTTTTTTTTATCACCAAACAGTCAAATGATGGTTTAAAAAGTGTTTATTTGGTGAAAATGTTCTATTGTTAGTGTACCATAAGTTGAAATGCTTTTTGCTGCATAAATGCAACACGGTGCAAACATGGAAAAAATATGTAAAGACAATATAAGTGCTGAAAGTTTAAGCAACAAACCATCAAAAGATAAAATTAAATTAACAAAAAGCACAAAAAAAGCAACATTTCAGACTCAGAGGTCAGATAAAAGACAAAATATTACAAAGAATGAATATCATATAAAATCATGATTAAGATAGAGGTTAAAAAAGAACATTGAAGTCAGTGTCCAATGAAACAAATACTATGTATTACCCTGACAAATAAATTTATACATGACATTTCCTAAACTGACCTGAAAAGTGCTGAGTTCGGCAGAAATACATCAACGCAATGCTTTAAGTCTATTCAGTATTAATATTTGCTCTGAATAGATTATATATGCACCAAACCTGACTAAAATTTTATGTTCAAAATAGATAATGTTTCTAAAAATAATCTAAATAAAAACTCAGACTTGTTGCGTCTAATCTAACTAATGATTTAATAACTTCAACGCTTACACTTGGAATACTAAGAAGGTGCATCACGAAGAAAAACACATTCATCATATGCTCAAGTGGACGATAAAACACAGGAAACACAATGTCCTTTTCTGATCCAGAGTTGAGGAATGGCGTTCCAGCTCTGAGCATCAACCACGGATCGGGAACGCTGACCCTGCAGCTCCCCAACAAATCCACCGTCACCGACCGACGCTGGCACCGCCTCGACGTCATCAGCGACGGAAAGGTACGGCGTCCTGTTTAAAGATGCTGGCAGGTTTCATCTTAATAAAGACAAATATTTAGTCATCGTTCCATGGAAAATCATGACCTGCAGCACTTTTTTTTGCAATATTCCAATACTTTTTTGTATTTCCACAGTTGAAATAGAAGCTGGGAATGCACTTAATGGACCAGTCTCTACTTTTCTTGTAATTTAAGAAACTAACATCTCATACCATTGTTGTCTAAAAAAGCCACTATTAACTTGTTTCCTGAAGTAGAAACATGATAATGATGAAGCTCAGTGATGTGTTTTTAATGGTTAGTGGCACAAACTAATAAGATAAATTGGTTCTAGATTTATAGACGATAATGTTTATAGATGAATTCACTGCTGCTGTTGTTGTGTGAGGATTTGATGAGAATAATAACAGTACAGACAATCACTAGACCCACCATTTAATAATTTAACAACATGGAACTTGCTCTGGTGTTATTTTAAAGTGGATTACATGTCGGATTAAAGGCAGCAAATACTCTTGTGAAACTCTAATCTATGTTGTTTTTTCAGGCCGTGCAGCTGATCCTGGATCAGTGTGGAGGTGTTGCAGTCAATGAGATGGAGGGAGTTGGAGGAGATGCTCAGGAGGTGGATGAGTCTGGCTGCAGAGCTGCAGGAGAAACGCCTGGAAACCAGAGGTAAAAACTAAAAGACACCAAAAGCATACTTATCTTATCTTATCTTTTTCTTTATTCTTTCCCTTTTTTTCTGACTCTACCCTTTCTTCTCTATACTTCTTTTTCTTCTTTTTTCCTCTATTCTCTCATTTTTCATCTTTTTATTTATCCCATCATGGCTTTTCTTCCCAAATCTATTATTCTGATTCATATCTTACTTCAGTCTCCTCTTTCTTCTCCTTAAAGTCTGGTTAGAAGTCTCATGGCATCTCTAAACCCACAGAATATAACAGTTTAACATCACACTCACTCCACACCATCTTCTTTTAAAACCAAATGACAGACTTCCCTTCTGAGTTGGGAATAAGTGAACCCATCATATTTTCACAGTGGTATATGGGTTTTCTCTTTAGGTACTGCATATATGTGAGTTTTTTGCTTCTATCTATTAATGTTTTACGTTCTGTGTCTGTTTTTTTCATTTTCCTGCTTTACTTTACTTTGTTTTTATATGATGTGTTTTACTGTATTTAAATATCTGCTCTCTCATTCTTGTTCAGGTATCTAAACGTATTCCAGCCTCTTCAGTTGGGTGGAGTGAAGGAAACATCTGTTCACCGACGCTACAGAAGCTTCAGCGGCTGCATCCGAAACCTGATGGTAGACAGTCAGGTACGACCTTCACATGCCAACTCATTCATTCAGAGGGATAAGAGTCGTTTTACCATTACATCGCAGCTCTTTAACATGTCACATTAAACCAGCTCTGGCAGCACTCCAAGCTTCTACCCCCTTCTACCCACAATCCCTTGCTTTTCAGGGTCAGGATGATGTTTTCCTTCCTAATGAGCAGCATCACAACTGTTACATTAGCAAATAGATGCTTCTGATGGTGTATTTTACTGAAAGTGAACAAACTGTTCAGTGTTTAAGAGTTTTAGATTATCACAGAACAAACACACTGTAAATATTATATGTTGTTGCTTTTCTCTCATTTCAGTTCCATTTTAACCAATGAATGCATGTGAAAGAGGGACTGTATATGTTATTAAGTAAAATTAAGTAAAGTTAAAGTACATTTCCCATTTATATTTAAAAATATGATGCTATGGTTAATTGTGACACTTCTTGGTTCCAAACTGTCTCATATTTAATTCTCTAAATATATTTTTAAGTATACTTACAAAGTAGTAAAAGGGTTTTCTGTACCATTATAAGGCTTAGGTGACGGATCTAAGCCATTCTGAGCAGCACCAAAGCCAAAATAATGATTATTATTATAAGTAAATAATGACAATAAGTCAGGCTGTAAAGCATAAGAACCAAATAAAATGGCTTTTCCATGATCTGAAGTTTGTAGTTGATCCTCAGTAGAATTCTTTAGCAGCTCCATTTTAAGCCTTTTTTTGCTGTTTATTTTTAATTACCTTTATCTTAACCCTTTATAGGACACTCATAGAAATACTCAGAAATTCAAGCTTTCAAACCTTAGTGTGTTATTGCAGGATATTACAAGACTTTATTAATTTTGTAAAATTTTTCAAAATTTTTTATTGTTATGTCGAAAGTCAAGGTCAATGAAGTTACCGTATTTGGTTCCGTACCCGTAAGTGGAAAAAAAAAACAAAAAAAATCAAAGAAGTAAATATAAAAAATACAAGAAAAACACAAATAAGGTGAAAGGAACATGTATTTTAGCAGACTCTGTAGCATTTGACCTGAGATTGTTGACTCACTGTTCTCACTGTAACTCTTGCTGTCAAGTCTAGTAATGTGTGTGGAAATTACCAAAAATAGTCACTTGCCCGATAAAGGGTTAAACCTCCACCTCTGACCATATGTTTTACACAAACTCTAGGAAACTCTAGGGTTGGATATGAGTAAACTTTTACTAGAAGTACAATAAGTGTTTCTGGCTTTCATTGACAAATACGATAAGGATGATGCTCAAACGTGAATGATTTCAGACGTCCCCATTAACTTTGCCTATTCCCTCTGAAAGTTGAAAGACAACTCTGTTTGTGTAAAGGACTAGTTTATATTAATTTGTTTTGGATGTGGAGGATGTGTTAAAACTGACACTGAATGTGTGACATTTTAACATGTGTTGGTGAAGTTTGTTGTGTTAATATTAACACATTCACTGCATTAACACAGTGACAGTGTGAACATGTGATGATTAACACAATCTTTGCAGTATCAACAAATCTTGTGAAATCTTTGGCTAAACACACCAGGCCTTGTTCACCAATAAGAAAAGTCTCACAAACTTCACACCAGTGTTTTTAAAAGGATGAATGCATCTTAAATACCTCTGCGATCATTCCCCAAATTCTACCTCTACAACTCCTCACCTTGACTTCCTCTACAGATGTGAGTGGAGGAGCTGAGGAGGATTTGAGCCCATTATAACAACCCGAAAAAGTTGAAAGAAATTTTTTCTACTTTTCATTTTTTACATAAACTGATAAACATTTGCCCTTTGACACACAGAGTTTTAACTTCACGTCTAAAACCTTAAATTCCCAAGGTTTCTGTATTTTGGACATAAAACACATCTTTTGGGTTTTTATAAACAGGTCAAACTGTTCTAATGTTCACATGTACAAGCAGACAGCAGCAGTGAACTCATCTTCAAACAGTATTGTCTGTGTTTGCGTGACCTGGTTTACCTTATTCAACTGTGTTGTAAAGAAAGACCGTCTGCAAATGATTAAAAACACATCACTGAGCCTCGTTGTTGAACCAGTCGATATGTTTCTTCTTAAGGAAACGGGAGAGAACACTATTTTTTAACAAAAGAGAATGAATGACTTTGTACAGTGGAGGTGAGGTGAGACCGCCGCCTCCAGAGATGCTTTAAGTGTCATTATCAGACTTTGGCTTGGCTAAAAACTAGTGTTAAAAGAAATACGCTGCTGCTTCAAAACACAGTTGGCAATGAGATTAAACTGATGGTATGCATCCTCGCTGTTTCCTATCCCTGTAAACCTTCACCAACAGCCTGTGCATTGTAGATACAACAGTCATGTGAACGCCTCCAGGTGAAGCCAGAAACACAGTCAAATTGAATGTGACGTGCGCTGAATGTCCCTGTAAACAGCCTGTTGTTTGCAGATGGCAGCCGTGCAGCGGCAGCATTTTGTGGTGTCAAACCACCTTAAACTATGAATGTGTTGTGAATTTCTGAAGGAATCAAAAAAACAGGCTGATTACAGACAAAATAGAAGCATGTTAACACACACAGTGAATGTGTTTATGCTCTGTTTGGTAAATCTGTTGAAAGCAGATGTGATCGGTTGTACATGTAAAAGATGGAAAGTTAAAGTGACCACCTCCTCCTCCTCCTCCTCCTCCACCTCCTCCTCCACCACCTACTCATCCTCCACCTCCGCCTCATCCTCCTCCACCTCATCCTCCTCAGGTGTACGACCTGGCGTCTCCAGGTGAGAGCGTGGACAGCACCCCGGGGTGTCGGCTGACAGACGGGGTGTGTGTGACGGCGGCCGGCCCGTCCTGCGGTGTTCACGCCTCCTGCCTCGCCGACTGGGGCTCCTTCAGCTGTGAATGTCACCCAGGATTCACCGGACACAAGTGTGACAGAGGTCAGACACTGGAAGTGGATTTTATTACCAGATAACAGTGTAAAAATGTAAAAGATTTATCCATTTCCTGTGAAGATAATATGACACACATTCTTCAAGCGCTGGTCCAGTGGTGGACCTTTTCCACTAGATTAGCTCTGGTTGTTGAAGCAGTTTCATCATCTCTAGAGCCAGGCAGTTTTAAGCAGAGCATTTCTAATCAAGGATGTGTCATCAGTCCACAGTGAACATATTATGGTAATATATTGCCTTGTTTTGTTTTTTTTTTTGTTTTTTTTTTTTTGGGGGGGGG
>JAPQRQ010000009.1:17992660-18002783 GCA_037367365.1 Apogon talboti
GGTTGAGCCTCCATAATCCTTCTTACAGGTTTTTGTTTATTCATTTTATTGTTCATTTGTCCATGTGAATCATCATGCTGCTTTTTAGCTTTTTCTTAAACCCAGTGAATACCAAATCACCACCAAACAATATTCAGCAGTTGTTACAAATTCCTTTTTCCACTGGCGCATTGTACATTGTTTTCAAGCGATAGAATATGACAGGACCACAACGATTTGCAGATCAGTTCAACAGGAAGCATGTAGAGATTGAACAGAAGAGGTCTAAGAACTGAATCCTGGGGGATTCCACAAGTAATGGCCACTCTTTAAGATTCATAACTGACAATGATGACAAAATACTGTAAATCCAACTGTCAAAATAAGACCTGAATCAATTAACAGCACCGGTTCCATGGAAAAGGGTTAAATATTTTGCATCTCTTTTAGACCACATAGGAGTTTTTATTTTAATTTAGACTTTCAGTTTGGTTTTTGATTTAAGTTTTAGTAAGTTTTACGGCCTGGTATCAACTTGTATACCTAACCACATACCTCCTTCTCTTTACAGCTGTCCCAGAATTCTCCTTTGATGTGAACAGCGTGGCTCGTTTCCAGCTCCGTGGAGGCGGCAGCGCTCGTCGAACAAACATCCAACTTCTTCTCCGAACCCGATCCACCTCAGGGACCCTGCTCTCCGTGACGTCCCGGGAAGCCCACGAGTACATCATACTGGAGGTCAGTCTGCCCTTTGACCCCAGGACACATGACCTTTGACTGCAGCTGTACATGTAAAGTGTGCTGATGTTGGTCCTGGTGTTTCAGATCCTAGACGGTCTTCTCTCGGTTCGGGCCGACCTCGGTGACGGCGCCCACTCTCTGCAGCTGCCCGGGCTGCAGGTCGACATCGGCCAGTGGGTTCTGGCCAGCCTCAGTCGTCATGACAACCTGTTCACTCTACGTTTGGAGCAAGGAGGCGGCTCTCGGGAGGTCCAGGCCCAACTGGGGAACCGCAGGGAGCTGGTGGTTCATCCAGCCAGCGTGATGGTTGGAAACAGACTAAACTCTGGAGACAAAGCTGACTTTCAAGGTGAGAGCCTGAAGAATCAACCAGGGTATTCTTTTACTTCAGTCAGCAACAGTGTTTCTATTTCAAATGCACCTTTAGTATTTGACTTCCCAAAAAAGATGTTTCTCATTCGTGACAGGATTCATTCTCACATTCACAAAAAAATAAAGTCTTGTAGAATTTATCTGAATTTCTGGGGGATGTTAACACTCCAGAATTCCAGCCATATAGAGAAACTCTGCTTCTCTTTGCCAGCTTTTTAAATTAAATATCGAGGCTACAATAATAAAGGAAAACACGTAACCTTTTTTCCCTTTGCATTCCGAGCCTGGCAAATTAAATAATTTGAAAACTGGATAATTAAGGCAGCAGTTAAATCTAAAATGAAATAATATTTACGTCCGCTGTTTGAAACCACCTATTTGTTGCACAACTTCATTGACTAGAATTACTTGTGGGAAGATGTATTGAATTTACTTTATATTAACTTTGTTATCGTCACTGATGTGTCCTGTTATGGTAAGAGTCACATGGCCAGACATGTCACATGTCTAAGCAAAACAAAACAAACCGTCAATGTGTCATAGTCAAAACACTGTCAGCAAAACTCTGTATTTAACCAATGTTTCTAATTATTCTGTCATGCCAATATAGTTTATTTATCACACAGTTTCAAGCTATTTAATATGTTATTGAATTGATTAGAAGTGAAGACTTGCAGGTTAAGAATCACCATAAAAAACAGACATTGAACAATCTAGAGAGAAAAATTAGAACATTTCTTGAGCATTTGTCTTTTGGATGTAAGGTATTTTGGTATTTTATTTTTGTATAAAATCTGACTATGCTGAATGCGTCTCCCTTCAGGCTGCCTGCGGGACGTTCGTTTTAACGGTCAGGTCCTCCCTCTGGATGGTCAGAGTCGGGACTTGGTGACGGTTCTGGAGAGGCGAGGCATCACGCCGGGGTGCTCCAGCGACGCCTGCAGCTCTCAGCCCTGCCGCAGCCCACTGCGCTGCATCGACCTGTGGAGGAAACACCAGTGCAGGTAGAAGACCCACACAAACATAGACCCATCCCATCTGGCCCAGGATGTTGTCTGTAATTCTACTTAACCTCTCCTCCGTTTCCCAGGTGCCCCGGCGGTCAGGTGACGGTAACAGACGACTCCGGTCAGCCGCGCTGTGTCCCGTCGCCCTGTGGACCCTCATCCTGTCGTAATGGAGGCGTCTGTCAGGCGTTGTCACCTGACAGTTACCGGTGCCGCTGTCAGGAGGGGTTCAGGGGCCAACGCTGTGAGCTGGGTCAGGTCAAAGGTCACCGCATGGCTGCCCTCAGCCCCAGCTCCATTCTGGCCATCAGTATGTGTCTGCTCGTCTTCTTTGGTGAGGAACAACTGTCTTATTCCTTTCCTTAAACTCATGAACCATGTGGGAATCAAAGTGTTTTCAAAGATGTTTTCTGAGGATCCAAAAATGAAATACAGTAAGCTTCTATCTATAAATTATGAGACCACAAATGAACATCCTTCACCTTATACTGTAATATTATCTTTAAACCAGATTCGTATTTGATGAATCAACTCAGTTTAGACACATTATTGCAAACCTACACAGATTTTACCTACATGAATGAGACTAAAGTATAGTTCATGTTACTCATGCACATACAATGACTATATTCACATGCATTAAATATTGCCCTTATACTGAAGAAGACAAAATTCATAATAAGTTGTTTACATGACTAATGAAAAAAGACATTCCACTAATATTCCTATTCATGTACAACCATCTACACCCTGATTAAAACAGGGTTTTCTGTGTTTTTTCATGGTTTTCTACTGGTGGCATACACTTCACTGGCCAGGTCGTTATTGAAAATGAGAATCAGTTCTCAACTAACTTACCTGGTTAAAAAAATTTTAAATAAACTGTTTGAAATCAACCTCCCTCATCAGCTTGAAGATATCAGCTTTTGGATATTTTTACATGTCTCTGATATCTGCTGACATCATCTTTCCTCATGTTTAACAGTAGATGTGTTTTTCCTTCTGTCTGAATGTATTTATCTATACCTACTGTACCTACCTGCACATGCAAAGAATCCTCAGAAAACTGGATTAATATCAGTATATCCTGCATGTCTTAGTTGGAAAATGTTCCATTTAAAAAAAAAATAAAATTCAGAATATCCAAACGGACTAAATTGTTTACATGACAGCAGTGAGATATGTGTTGTAGTAAACATACTCGCTGATACACAGTGAAATCAACCATCTCCCCTAAAAGCTTTTTTTAATTTGTGTAACTGTTCAGATCGATATGTTTTCCATTAACATTGATCTGACAGTGTTGACATGGAGACATTTGAGTTATGTAACGACAAACAGTCAAACTGCAGAGGTGTGACATGCAACATGTTCATGTGATCAGACTCACTCTTAATGTTTATTTAAAGAATTACACCTTTTGTCCACAAGGGGGTAGATTTGAGCAGAAAGTCTGAGCCACTTGACTTTTCATGTTATTTAGTTTTTTCCTGAATTTGTATTATTTCTGAGTTAATGTTTTATTCTTAGTCATTTTATATATTTATTCAGTATCTTAAACTACACAATGACTACTACAGTCTGTTTTTGACCTGACTGACCTATAACTGAGCTCAGAATTGATTCACTGTAAACTGTTAAATAAAGGCTGTCTCTGTATATTTTCACACTCCTACTGTGTTTATTTGTTTGTGTTTGTAGCCGTGTTGGTGGCCGTGACCGTGTGGAACCAGAAAGGCAGTCGCAACAAGTTCAGGAAGCGAGGAGTTTATCACATCCCCGCCGAACACGAGAGCTGGGAGGACATTCGAGAAAACATCCTGAACTACAATGAGGAGGGAGGAGGAGAACAGGACCAGGTACATGTCAAGTTAAAATATATCACTTGAAACTGTCATTTTTTTTTTTTATAGTGACAGACTGTTACTGTCTTTAAACCGTTTCTTCTTTTGTCTTTGTTTCTTCTTCACAGAACGGTTACGACATCACCGAGCTGAAGCGTCCTCTCTGCTCCAGTTTGTCCCAGTCGTCATCCTGCACCACCGCTCCACTCATCAAATCCTCCCCGGGGTCTCAGGAGGAGGTCCACCCGTCCGGATCCTCCTGCAGCTCTGGAGCTCCGTACCTCAGCATGCCCCATCACCACCACCACCATCACCATCAGCACGCCGCCAGCTACGCCTCAGACTCCCCTTACGCCAACTACGCCACTCACGCAGGACGGGACGTGGAGCTGAGCGAGGTGGGCGGGTACATGGACACCGCCCCGCCCTCGCGCTCCCACGTGGACTTTAAAAGCTACGTGGCTCGGATCATCTGGGAGGCCGACAACGATGGCGAGGCCTTCCCGCCAGACGCCTACCACGTGTGGTGCGTGGAAGGATCCGGGTCCACGGCGGGAAGTTTGAGCTCCCTGGGATCAGCGGCGTCACGTCATCACGTAGACAACGAGGAGGAGGACGATGACGAAGGGGGGTTTGTTTACGACACGCTGTCCCGATGGGGCCCCAAGTTTCAGGCTCTGAGCGACATGTACGACCGACCACAGCTGACCCTCACATACAGGGAGGCAGTGGAGTACATACAGAGGAGCCACAGCCACGAACCACTGCCGCTGTACCACTAAAGGGCGCCGCACGTGGACACACAAATACAGACTGGGGGGGCTGCTGCATTCAGGTTCACACGGAGAAAACAGGTCAAACAGTCACTGCAGGGGTTAAAACTATTAACGTCAAACAGGGTTTCATTTAGACCAGGGGTGTCAAACATATTTTAGATTGGCCTAATATGATCTCAAGTGGGTCAGACCAGTACAATAATAATATAATATAATAACCTGTAAAATAATGTCAACTCCAAACTTTTATCCATGTTTCACAGTGAAAAACATAAAATTACATTATGAAAATGTGCATATTAACAAACTATCCATTAAAAAAATGCAAATAACATGAGCAAACATGAACAAATTGAAATTTCCTCATCTTATAATTGACACATGTGCATTAAAACTGACAGATTAAAGTTATGCAGATATGCTAAGGCAAAATATATGTAGTGACAGGCATAATGTGGTTAAAACTGCACTGACTTTTCTTAAAACATTTCAGGTTGTTCATATTTGTTCTTGCAGTTGCTAAGGGACAATTCCACCAGTGTTTGACCTATAGTAGATCATGGTCACATTTAGGAGACTGAAACATAAACTGGTAAAATCTACATAACATAAGGAATACTCTTCTCTTGAGGCCTTTTAGAGGTCTTAGTGCTCTGGTTTTTGGTTCTTTTTCACATATAAAGTTTAGTTGAAGACCCAGACATGTGACTGTGTGCTTTGAGGTCCTCTTGCAAGAAAATTTTACATTTTTCAATAAAAAATCATTCAAATTCAGCCCATTTCAGAGGATTGTAATAACCATAATTAGCTTATCTGAGTGCTAAATAATTGGAGATGCTGAAACAGTTCCACTGGGAATTGAATCCAACTGTTACTTCAGAGGAAAGTCGTTTAGTTTGCTTTGATACTTTCCATATTGTTTTGATACTAATTGAGTTTTAATCAACCCAAGTCTGGTACCGGTAGCGATAAAACCCAAACCAACACTAGTCTGTGCTGTTCATCTTCGTGGCAAACTAAGGCCATCGTGTCTGATATTCTCCAATCTATATTTTGTGAAATTACCATTGTGTCAGAAGGAAATCTAAGTTTAGAGAAAATGTGTCCCAGTGTGTACCAGTAAAAGTCATGTTGATTGAAGCACAATTACTTTATATGTGAAGAACCAAAGATAGAGGCTGTAGAAATCAAGTTTTAAAAGCACAAGTCTGGTTTGGTCCAACTGGAGTTCACTGTTAAAAATCTGATTCCTTACAAATAAAAGAGAACAAAAAAATGTAAAGAGTGCATCCCAAATGACACCTCAAAACCAGTCAGAAATGTACAAATACAGCATAAAAGAGCGGTGATTCTCCTGGTAGAGCTTTTCTGTGTTTGTCTGTGATGTGAATTTCAGTCTCAGAAGGTGGAAACCTGAACGCAGCGGCTCCGTTCCCTCCAGAGGTCGGTTCCCGGACGGTTGTTACGTGATGTGCAGTGCAGACGTCTGAGATGTTCAGGAGTTTAAAGGAGCATCCCAGTGATTGTTCATGTCTAATCGAAATAACTCTGGTCTTTATCCACCTTCACACAAGCTCTCATTCTCTGATGGAAGCTGGAAACACACAGGAAACACCGAGATGCTCCTTTAAAACAGAGATCTGGTCCAGATTTCTGCGGCGTACCTGACATTTTTGTTTATTTATTTGATTATTCTGTATTTATTTTGATTGTTTTTTGGCAGTTTCTGGATCCTGAAGCGTCTTTTTTGCTCAGAGGTGAAACCGTTCTTATTTTTCCCGGAGGAATTTTTACTATCAAACCTCACCAGAGGCATTGTGGGTAAAATAATAAAACCAAAAACATTAAGGCCTTGACGTTGGAGTCTTTACTAAGAGAACTTGGCGTTCTTCTTTAAGGGCATTTTAATGTAGCATTGTATTATTTTTATCCTCCCCAACAGTTTCAGTTTCGACCCTTGGCACAAAAACAGGACTTATTTCTTTCATTTTATGTCATCAAACTTAAAAAAAAACAGCATTGGGTTCCACTTTTTTACCTTCCTGTTGCACTAGAGGATGGTTTCGAAGCTTCAGACCAGAGGGTTAGGGTTAGGGTTAGGGTTAGGGTTAGGGTTAGGGTTAGGGTTAGGGTTAGGGTTAGAGCTGTTTCGCCACTAAATAAAAACAGAAGAAAAAGCCTGAACATGTAAAATAAACTTTGATAAGTATGTTTCCAGATTAAAGATTATTTTTGTACTCCTTTGTAAAACCTCCCAGAGGCTCCGTAGTCCCCTTACAGACGATTGTGGCTGCGTTTACGTCCTGGATGAAGTCACGTCGAGTGTTTTTTATTTTTATTTTCCTCCTGTGTGTTGTCACTACACCGCCTGATGAATGTAGTTTTATACCGAGTGAGTAGGTGTTCCCGACAAGCAAACAGTACAATCAGAGTTTATAAAACTCCTCTGTCCATACAAGTGTTAAAATGGTCGTGATTGCACTTCAGAAAATAACTCTAAGTATTAGTGTTTTTATCCAAAAGTCTGCTGAGGTACTTGGATTTTTAGGATGTGTTTCCGAGGTTTCTTTTTTTTTTTTTGGGAAAAAAAACAAAAAACATCAAAGTGAGCCCTCGTTGAATTGTACTCAGCTATGCATCCAAATGGAAATACACAGGTGTCTTTTTCTAAACAGGTGTGAGGCAGATGTTGTGTTTTTGACCTGTTCTGTGGGTTTGATAAGAAGAGCTGAGAGTGTAACGTGTTGTTCAGCACAAAGCGATGCTGATCCTGTATGATACGATGTACAGAACATATGGACATTTTATAGCAGTGAACATGGAATATTCCTTTTCTATATGACTTTTAATAAAATGGATTTTCCCCAAATGTTTGATGTTTGGTGCTTTGACTCGTTTACTCTGTTTTATCAATTTTTTATTCACTTGAAAACAGTTGTCGATAATCCCCAAGGCATCAGTGAGTCATTGAGTTAAGGGTGTTTCAAACCATTTATCAGGTATTAGGGGTCATTAGCATCCCTCGTTGGGGTTAAGTAAGAGGTAAGGTTATACTATGTGTTTTGATAAAAGAAGTTTGGGTAAAAAAATTTAATTTACTTAAAACAGTTCTAAATGATCCACAAGGCATCAGTGAGCCATCACTTGCTGCTCTCAGGCACACTTTGCCCCCCGCTCTACAGGTTAGTGGAAAGTCAAAGAACTGACTGAGAGCAGCCTGTAATGTCGGAGAGAAAGACAGGCGCTGTGTGGAGCTTATTCACTGCACCTGACAGGGAAACTGCCACATGTGATGTGTGCAATAAAGTAATTTGTTACTGTGGTACCATCACAATTTTGCACAAACCTATTAAAGCAGCTCACCCTGGAAAGGGTCTATCTGGCTCTATCTGGTGGCCAGCTTGGCGAAATACACACAGTTTCACATTTTCCAATCGCCCATTCATTTCTATGGGACGAATTTGACCCAGAATATCTTTGGAACCGAACGTCCTAGAGACTTGCAATCCATATCCTCGTGACAGGGGTAGAGTTTAGGGTTTGGGGTAGGGTTAGGGTTAAGGTTAGCGGTAGGGTTAGGGTTAGGGTTAGCTGTAGGGTTAGGGTAGGGGTTAGGGTAGAGGTAAGGGTTAAGGTTGGGGTTAGGGTTAGGGGTTAGGGTTAGGGCTAGAGTTAAGGTTAGGGTAGGGATTGGGTTGGGATTAGGGATGGGGTAGATTTAGGGTTGGTGGTAGGGGTAGGATTAGAGGTAGGGTTAGGGTTACGATTGGAGGTAGGGTTAGGGTTAGCGTTGGGGGTAGGGTTAGGTTGGGGTTAGGGTTAGGGTTAGGGTTGGGGTTAGGGTTAGGGTTAGGGTTAGGGTTAGGGTTAGGGTTAGGGTTAGGTATACAGCAAAATGGGGGGATGAGCCCCGCAGCTCATGTTGTTTTTTGTGAATAACTTTTGAACGGAAGGTCGTATCAAGATGAAACCAAGGTCTACCCTTCCTAAAGTGACCATGGGCTTTCCAACGGTACCAACCTTGAGCCTGTCCGACTACCGGTTCTGGAGATACAGCCAGAAATATCTTTTGTTTACTTTTGTAAATAAATTTTGGCAAACTGTGGCTGAGAGAGCAGCAGAGACAGAGGTGCACTGTCTGCACTGACAGACTTGGAGAGCAGCTGCACTTGCATGAACTCTGTGAGGGAAAATCAAGTAATTTACTGGACGCATAGAAGAGAAACTGCAACTACAGTATCGATCTCATCACACTAGTATTGATCCGATACCAATATTCACCTTGGTATTGATACTATCGATATTTAGATCAATATGCCCAGCCCTAATGTAAATGTCAGGTGGTTTTATCACAATGATGGTTTTGTACAAGTTAAAGAGACTCTAATTATGGCCAAATGTGTTTGGAAAGAGGGAGAGAGAATTTTTTTGTCGTTATCTCTGCTAAGTTGATATTGGATATCGATGAAACAAAGACCTGAAGTTGACATGTGTTTGTGTTTGACATGTGTTTGTTGAACATGTGACATGTGTTTTGTTGAAATAGGACGTGTAATTACAAGTTTAGTTATACATAGATTCTGTGAGAAACTAGTTTTTACTGTCTTGGAGGTTTTGTGATCTCTGTTGTAAAATACTAAAATCCAACCTACTACACAAAACACATACTAAAAAAATTCTGTGTCATCTTTTGACATCATGTTTGTCTTTTGAGGTGAGTAAAACCAATCTTTTCATGGTTAGGGAAGTCTAAAGAGGTAAGAAACAAATGCATGAAAAATTGTTTTGAAGTTATTTTAGGGAGGATTTAAAACATAGTCAAAAGTAATAATACAAATGGTAACAGAAACATAACATTAGAGAAAGGTTAAATGCTGATTATGGGATTGATTTAATACCTGAGACTGAGGTTTAATCAGAATCCAGAATGTCCCAGAGGTTTATTGTTGGAGTTTCATTGTTTTAGTACAGAGGGAAGGTGGGCTCAGACTTTCAACATCCTTTTTATCTCTACAGACAAAGGACATTTTTATATGAAGACCTTCTTCTCATGGTCGGAGACTGGATTCAGCTGCAGGTTTGAAGTAAAATATACAGTACATATATGATGCAACACTGCTACCCGGTGGTGAATTGTGGAACTGCAGCAGTGATGGTTTTATGCTCTATCTGCTGAAATCAGATTAGTTTTTAGTCCTTTAGTGTCTCCTCATTGATACTGAATCTTTATTGCATTTAAATTAAATGAAGGACAGACCTGTGGCTGGTTCTGTTGATTGTGTCTTTGTACTCTTCACTCTGAATAAACTTTTGCACGTTTTAAAGACTTTTATTTAACTGATAATGTATTAAAAAGTGTTTTAAAAGGTGTTTTAAGTTGTTTTTAGTGTTTTTTCACTTTTTG
>JAPQRQ010000009.1:18002883-18022931 GCA_037367365.1 Apogon talboti
AACATAGACAATTTAAAACACACAATTACAATTAAAACATAAATAATGATCAATTAAAATAAAGTAAAAGAGAAGAGACTGGAAAAGCTCTGAAACTGGACAGATGCGGTCCACATTTCTTCATTTTCCATCTCCACAGTGCAATATTTTGTTTATTTGGGTAATAATACAGACTATATGGTTTGATATAAGACTCATATTTTCAAACATCCTACAACAGTGTATGAACTCCACATTGGGGTATTTCAATCTGACCCACTGACCTTTAAACATTAAAGATCCAGAGCGATGCTGCAGTATGACTCTGCATCTGCGCCCTCTGACCCCCTCCATCCAACCCCCTCCCCCCTAAAACATGGACTTGGCATGAAGCATATGCTTTGTTACAAACAATGAGCTCAGATTTTCATGCTCGGATGCAGCTGCAAGTTTTAAAGACTGATGTTAGTTATAGAATTTTGAGAACGTTTAGTTTAGTTAATTTGAAAGGGGACAATGCAATTTCATAAAAACACATGATTACACATGGTTAAAAAAGCCAGAATTAGCCAGAAGGCTAGTTTTCATCTATAGTCCCTTGGCCATGATGTAAAAAAGCAGAAAAATATATCTACAACAGAAAAACAGGACACTAATGGAACAAAAACGTATATGTGACAAACTGTTAAGGGAGCACAGAGCACACAATACCTATACAATATAATACAAGACACATATTCAGACACTTACTATACAATTAAGAGAGAATAGGACATCACAACGTATCACAACATAACATTTGATCACAACATCAAACATCACAACAGGCTTGTCACTATTTTTGGCTTAAACGCCGTTTGAGGTCAAAGTTTCTGAGTCTGATTAAGTTCAAGATGATTAAAGTAAAGCTGTGTTTCTCTGAGTTTAGTCACTGGTGTAAAAGTATAAGTGTGTGGTTGGGTTGGGGTGGGGGTGGTGTGGTTTGGGTCTGGTTGTTGTATTGTCTTTGACCTCTTTTACAGGAGGAGTCGCCCTCAGTCCGTCTGCAGTAAAACATACTCATCTTTTCATTTAATGGAAACATTTATCAACAAAATAAAATGATATGAATGAATTCATCGATTGCTGAACACAGCAACTGACTGCATTTGGAGTCAATTAACTTATTGCGATTAATTGGATGTAATTATAGTTTTCAAAAGTGAATGGCCATATTTCAGTTCCAAAATGAGGCAGGTGGTCCATCCGCCCATCCATCCGTCTGTCCGTCCATCCATCCGTCTGTCCGTCCATCCGTCCGTCCGTCCATCGACAAGGTGCGTCCTGGGTGTGTTGCCAGTTCATTGCAGGGATACCACCAGGGTTACAATGAAATTTAGTGTAGTCTTTTTTTTCTTTTTCACAAATAATGTATTAATTTGCTGTTTCGTCTCCTCCTCTCACTCAGATCCAAAAATCACCTGTTAAACACAGAAAAACAACTGTGAGAATGACTGATATTTGTTTGTTATAATAACATCTTTGGACACATCCCCCTGACTCAGACACAACATTGATAGAAAGATTAAAAAACTGTACAAATATTTCTCTTATTGTATTTATTATTTTCAAAATGATTTTAAAGTGTCAAGTACTGATGCTTTTGTATATTATTTATGTATGTATTTCAGACAGTAGTATTTTTCAGCCTTGTGTTGTACTTTTAACTTGATGTTCAGATGGCATTTAATTTCAGATGGATTTTAATGATGAACGTTAGGATTATGAAACGTGTGTGTTTGTGTGTCAGTGTGTGCATCTGTGTGTGTGTCTCAAGGCCACGCTTTCCCAGGCGACACAAAGCCCAACAATGCCCAGACTCTGCAGGAGTTTGGGGGGTGCAGGTCGACACAGAGAGGCCTCTTCTCTCTCAGTGTCTGTTGCTATTCAGGCCTTTGTTTCTGCTGAAGCTCCTGCATTTACATGTATGTTTACGCTGACCTGCTGATCTCATGAAGGAAGAACCTCCACACGTTTGGGTCTGAACGCTTTCCTGGTTAATACCGCCGTGTTTTCCTTCACGTTTGGAGGCTCTAAAATGGAACCTTCTCACTAAACTGAGACCTGATGGGTGGAAACAAACACAGCAGGATTATTAGACTATATACTCGTCTCATCAACCACGTAATGCACCGACCTACGGCCTGTCAAACTGCTTACTAAAATCAATACTTACAGTGGTGTGAAAAAGTGTTTGCCCCCTTCCTGATATCTAAGAAAACAGGAGGGAACACTTTCACACCACTGTAGATGATAGATGAACACAAAGCAATGAAATGGATTTAATAAGATAGGTTTATTTGACACATGTAGTGAAATGTATTTGTACCTGCTACCAATACAAAAATGAAAAAGACAGACACATAATTAAAAGTGTGTGTGTATATATAGACACATGAATCTAACTCAATATTATACTTTTCTTAAGGCTTTCTCAGATCCAGTGTAGCAGAATATAAACTACTCCAAATGGAACTTTTTAGATACCCACCCTTTAAATAGGTTTTGAATCATTTCAACTATAGAATACTGTGATATGGACATAACTTTTGTTGACAATTTCAGGACACACCAGCTCAAGATGTCACTTCAGTGGTTGAAAGGTGCTCTATGGTTGTAGCTCGACATCAGGAAAAACACACCAACATCTACCTTCAGGTTTTGTTTTTTTTTTTTTTTATTTAAAACAATATCAAGAACAATCACAAGAAATTACACATTTGTGAATTGCTATATTTACAAAAAATACATTCTTTTATCATCTAGATACAGTTTTGTTCACTGTGGAGGCATCAGGTTTACAGTCACATCTATTGAATGTCTCAAGTACAGTTCATTTTCATTTCAAGGCACTAAAAAAGGAAAAAAAGTTAGAACTGTAATAAAACTGGTGTCAAAGCTAAATCATAAATAGCATTTGCCTTTGGCAGTGATCAAACTGAGCTCATTCATTGCTGAAAAAAATCTGTTTTTCTTCTTTTTTTAACATATGCACATATTTTTACATACTAAATAAATACCACCTTTTTAATAATGAAAAGCAAAAACTTTACATAGTGGTAGGCAAGGTGTCCTACACAAGTCAAGTTTCCCAGGAATGTAACAATAATGTGCAACCAGGTTGCAGATTTAAGAAAAATTGAGCTTCATTATCTCAATGTTTAGGACGTTTATAGGAAAAAAAAAAAAAAAAAAAAAATTCCTATGGCTCATGCTGCAGAACAGCAGTCGCTTAGAAAGGACAAGCAGAGAATAGGACAGTCTGCTGCTTTCAATCTCCTGAGAATCTACTGAAGCACCATTTAAAGCAGAATAGCACCAGTTCAACTCCCAGATAACACCTCACAGGTATGACACGCTGAGTTTCCACTCAACTTAAGATTAAAATAAAAAGAAAATAAAATAAACGCCTGGCAGTTCATATTGTGAAAAAGATATAGATCTTAGTGTTTAAAAGACAACACACACCATGCTACATGAAACTTCCTAAAACAGTGTTGCTCAGGAGGTAGCAGGACATTCAGGCTTTGAGAGTGTTGCTCAGTGATTGGCGGGTTTGTTTGTGTTGCTCAGTGACGGCGGCCTTCTCAGTGCTGCTGGGTGGCGTTAAGACTGAGCCGACAGGTAAAGGTGAGAGCTGACGGTCGGGACTGCTGGAGTGAAGTTCCTGTACCTTTTTCTGTAAAAAAAAAGAGAAGACAATTAGAATCTGTGTCAGAGAAGAGGTTAGATCAGAGTACAGCTTCTAACAAGGCATTATAAATAGGATGAAGGTCACTGGTGGTAGAATCAGAGTACAGGGACGACGTACATCACCGGCAGAGGATATGACTTTTTCAAGTCATTATGGCTGGCGTATTTGCTTGCTGGGGTGTCATGTTCGGTTGTGCTGCTGTCACTGTATTCACTAATGGGGGTGTCGCATTCAGATGCAGATTCACTGCTGTCACTGCGTTGGCTAATGGGCGTGGTGCATTCAGATGCACTGCTGTCACTGCATTGGCTAATGGGCGTACTGCATTCAGATGCAGATGCGCTGCTGTCACTGCGTTCCCTTGCAGGTGTGCTGAAGGGGCTGCATTCGCCTTCAGAAGTACTATAGTCACTTTCTGAGGTTTTGCT
Organism: Apogon talboti; assembly: GCA_037367365.1. NCBI lineage: Eukaryota > Metazoa > Chordata > Actinopteri > Kurtiformes > Apogonidae > Apogon > Apogon talboti. Next base: position 18,007,024 of record JAPQRQ010000009.1, read on the forward strand.
TTCGCTGAGGTCAATTTCGAGCGCAGTGTAATTGCTGCGTTCGGTTCCGGTGCATTCATTTGTTCTCACCATGATGTCCAAGTAGGCCACATGGGTTTGGATGTTGTGTCGGTCATCGGGTTTCACTTTGGGGAAACTCTTAAGCTGAGGTTTGGCTTCAGATCGCAGAGCGTCCATGAAGGGGCCCATCCACCGGACGCAGGGGGCCACGGTTTCCCACGTCAGACCTGAAGGTGGCAGCGAAGAAGAAAATCGGTGTGAGACATTTTAAACCCACATGCAGCCATTCCACAAAACAGGTTTTAATTTATTCTAGCACAAGTGAAATCAATGTACCTGAAACTTTATGGACGATGTCAAATGTGGAGAAGTGGCAGAAGGCGGCTGCAGCGAGGATACTGTAGCTGTATTCCAAAGAGTTGATGTCCAGCATACACAGGTCTAACAGCTGCAACAGAAGGTCAAAGGTCAGTGTTAAGACATGTCATATGCGTGAATTACAATCTTAACAAAGGCAGAGACTACTAACTAAAACAGCTGGTTGTGTGGTTCCTGTGCAGACACTCTGTCATTACCTGTGTGATTTGGATGTAGGTTTCTGGGCAGATCTGAGGGACCAGGAAATCTTCAGAGTCATCTTTCCGAGCCTCAACCTGAGCGTAAAGGTTCAGCCACGAGATGGGCGTCTCTGGGCACAAGTTCCACTTCAACGCCTGCAGACAGACCACAACACTTCGATTAGAAATCAAACTATTTTCTTGTGATTTCAGGGCCTTGTTCATACCCATTCTCAAAGTTAAGTAAATGCTAGTATTGAAGTATGAAAGTCAATGAATAAGAAATTTGTCATTTCTGTGGCATTGTAATGTAAAAATAGTCCTGATGGAGACATTTACTACTTAAAAAAAATAAATAAATAAAAAAAATAAAAAATTAATAATAATAATAATAATAATAATAATAATAATAATAATAATAATAAGCATTTGAGTCCTGCAATGATGAATCATGAAGAAAAAGTAAACATTTTAGTAGATTTTGTACCTGGAGGATGTTAATCTCTGTGCGCTGGATGTCCCAGGTATCACAGGCTCCATCTGTGACGTAGGCAAACTCGAAAATTTTAGGAGGGTAGATCTCCTATAACACAAGAGATGAGAAAAGCCATCAGAATGAGAGCAGAACTGAATCATATTGGGGAAAAAAAGTAACTGCTGTGTTTGTCGTTTCTTTACGTCTCACATGTAAAAACATTACTAAATACAAACGTCACCTGTGTGAGTGCACAATGAAAACTCACCTCCATCTTAGCAGCGATAAAGAGCGCGGTGATGCCGATGAGCTGCAGGTAGTCCTTATTGACGTCCGTCTGAGTCAACATAAAGCGGTCGAAGAAGTCCTGAGCGAGATAGGCCGTCTGCCGGTGGAGACTGTAAACCTCGCTCACCTGAACGTAAACAAAATCATAAGTCAACTTTGTCCTGCATCTTAAGCCTCTGCTTACAGACTTGATTTGAAACTGTGTTAATGCTCACCTCAAACAGCCAGTCCAGCAGAATCGCCCTCATTGTCGGCTGCAGCTTCGGATGCTTCTGCAGATAGCTTTTATCATGAACGTACTTCAGCTCCTTGTTTAGCATTTTGACCCACACGTCATCTGAGTTGGCCCAGCTGAAAAACAGAGGCACAGTTTAGTCAAAGTTGCAAGAACCCATTTCATATGTGCAGACATCTGATTATATTCACTATAACACTGTTACATGTAGGATTAAAAACCTTTAGTTTAGTCCCTACATGGGTACTGATTGTACTGAACTGTCTTCAGTTTTAAACTTCACCATAAACCAAATAAATACCAGTCATCGTCAAGAACTGAAGGGTCCAGCAAAAACAAAAACCCTAAAGATGCATCACTTCAGGTTCTCATTTGCAAGAACTTTATTGCCCCTCTTCCACCACAGGAACTTTGGAAAGTAATTATTTTAGTCCGGGAAATCATTTCCTGCCAATAAGAGTGTCCTGGATTATTGGTGGAAATGGTGCTCATGTATGCGGGTTGGGCTATTTCCAACTCTGAATGCAGTCGGGTGGAGCAGTAACTCAGCAACAAAAGGCTGGACGAGTCAGAATGACGCTGTGAGCGACTGGGTGGATCATTGAGGTGTGAAAGTCCTAAAAAAACCAACCTGAGGCGGGGGATGGGGGAGGGCTTGATGAAGAGGTTTTTGAATATGTACTGTTTGAAGACGGACGGGTCCACGGGCTCCAGCTCTTTGTGAGGGGTTTCGATGAGGACGCATGGGGTGGCCCCATCCTGAGACCAGCACCTCTGAAAAACAACAAGGAACAAAACGTTAGGATATAATGCGCCGCCGTGGATTCAAAGGAGCTCAACCTAAAACATCTACAGCAGTAAAACTAATCCAAAAATGTACAGCAACCATTTTACTTTCTTCTTGTCTACCCATACAGTGTACATTAAATGGAGGGGAGGGTGTGACAATAACTTAGTAACACACGTCCAAGCTCTTATCTGTCTCTCACACACAGTTTACATCATGTGAACACACTGACCTGTATTTCATAGTTTTGTTTCTTGGCGGCAGGCTGAATTTTCTTGGAGGGCTGAAGAGAAACATAAGAATTACATCTTCCGATCATGTAAATTATGGGTAGATAAAAAAAAACAAAAAATATCACAAACCTTCTGTTTTCTCTTCTTCAGCGGCAATCTGAGTGGCTCTGCGCTGTTCCTGGTTTGCAGCGTACCTCTGTAATACATACTAAGAAGATTAACTTATAGCTTGCCTTCATGGTTCTGTTACATAAAAACATTTGACATCTTTATTCTGGTTGAGAGAATGAGTTACCAGTTGTTTTAGTTAACTTTTGCTTGATACTATTAAATCATCAATGGGTTTAAAGCAGAAAATCAGTATTAAACTATTAAAATGGTCAACTCCACAAATATTTACTGTTATAATACACTTCTTAATGATGAAAATGAAATGAGCTGCTTACCTGTTTCTCGTTCTGTACATGATGTTGAATGTATTTATGGCTGCACTGCAAAACAAAGAGAGTAAACATTAGATTTAGACCATTTAACACTCCTTACTTCATCAAATAGATTCCAGGAGCCATTTTGGGACTGAGGATGGATTCTGCTGCCTCTATGTCTAATTCAAGTAAAATGAAAGTGTAAAGAGGTCAAAAAACATGTCTTAAGTAATACAGAGAGTTTCATTGACCATAAGGACTCAAATATTACACCACATCAAGTGTTTATCAACATACAAGTCTTGTTTACCCGACAACAGCAGATACTTCCACCTCCATGAAAAGAGCAGAAAATATCGGGACAAAGGCAATACTGGCCGATTACTAGATGCAAAACACTACTTCTCAAACACTTGTAACACAGCAATTGATTATTAAATCATACAAACTCAACCGTGTTGTGTTAAAAAGAGCTAAACTAGCGAGAACTAAGCTAGTTCTGCAAGTGGAGCCAAAAGGAGGGGGGCTGATTGTCCGCTCGATTTCGAACAAAAAAGCTCAGAAATACCAAGTTTCACCCGAGGTTTCTCATCACCACTAGTTAATCTAACATCTCCAAAAAGATTTGGTGTAGTTTAATGGTGCGAAAAGCCGTAAATATGAACTTTATTCAGAGATTGAAACTTAAAGACGCGCCAATTTCCGCAGCGCTAAGCGGGAGGATTTGAGCCCTGCCTCTCTGAAACTCCTCCAGTTCTGTAAAGTGGAAATGACCGCTCAAACTGAACCAGAAACATCCATAACGCTGTCATCTTGTAGATTAGACTCCCAAGATTCACATATTAGCACCGTAAGGCTGTTTAAGTTTGCCAAATCCGACAAAAGACAGACTACAGCGAGGCTTAGCTGAGGAGCGCTGCTACAGTAATTAGCAAACTTAGCCCAGTTATTGCTAACTAGGTCAACAATAACCAGCCACTCGGGTATGGTTGACAAAAATCAGTAACTTGCAGAAATGCATGTTAAGAGCCTAATATGTGTTTGAGACGGATAACTATGTAAAAGTGCAAAGGCAGAAATAAAAAAAAATTAAAAAAAAACTTCGCTCATGTTTTTGAGTTGAGCTGTCGCAAATAACCTCCACTAAAGTGCTGTTTTTGCTCTACAAACAGGCCCTGGATGAAATGCAGAGGCTCAAACATGTTAACGTAGATTGAATATGTTAAAATAACACTGACATCCCCGCTTAAACCGAGTGCAATACAAGTCAAGTTGAGAAATATAGCTGCACTCCGGATTTAAAGCCACTAAACACAAAACTAAACAACAAAATGAGGTTTACAAGCAGAATGCAGGCGGTAGTTGCACGTTACTTAAGGAAAGATGTTTGTAAAGCTGATAAAAGTGCAAACGAGCTCGGTGGTCTTACCTTCTGGCTGAAGAATGAATGAATGGATGGATCAGCTGTGGCGCCGGCGCCAATCTTTATATCCGCATCTGCCTGCTGCCCCCGCCCACTGCGCATGCCCGAGCCCGGTTCGCAGAAACGCGCTAAATGTTCAAACTGAGCGGGGGGTTTAACAAACACACAAACACTAAAGTGATAAAATGAAGCGAATACACCATCATCCGCGATAAAACACTGCATGCAGAGTGTTTAAAGCTCAATAAGAGTCTCTTTTACCATGTTTCATCGCAGCTTACATTCACTTCTAAGGGACGCTGAGCCGTAGGGACGTTTTTTGACCTAAAAAACAACTTTACGTACATTCCGGTCGAGTTGTAACGACTCGGTGTGCGCTCATAAACCATTTCGCGTCAGATTTATTGATTATTACTCTTTACATATTGATTAATTTGCGGTGTTTTCCGCAGGTTTGAAAGTGCTCCGTGCCTGGGGGAGGGGCTTCCGTGACATCTGACCAATGAGAGAGTAAGGGAGGACAGCCACATGCTTCCTCCGCAGAATGTAAACAAAACGATCACGTGTTGAGGCTGCAACAGCTGATGTGTCAAAGTGTGGAAGAAATATGACATTTAGGTTTCTCACACAGAATTAAAACATTTACATGTTTTTTTGTGTTGTATAAAACATAAAGCCTACTAGATTTTATATAATAGTGAGTAAATGTTAGTTTTCTAAAAATTAAAAGTTAATGCATGCAAAAAAGCAGAAGGGGCAAGAGACCACATATTCTTTAGTCCAGTCGAGGTACAGATAATTGTGTAAAAGTTATAAGCACTCATTCAAATGATATTTGTGTCGAAATTTTGGAAGTAAAATAAAAATTAATTAGATAAATAAATGTTAAAGTCAAGTAGAGATACTTGAAAACTCTATCTCTATTTCCCATCTCTTCATATATCATTGGCTTAGTGATGTTTTTAAGTTTTCGTTGTATGATAGTCACAAAAACAATAATGCCTGATCAAACTTTTTCCTCAGATTTATAACTGCAACAGCTTCCATAGAGCAAAACTCTAGGCTGGGATGACAACATTAAGGACTTAATGTTGTAAAGTCAGATATTAATCATAGAGTCACAGGACAAGAAGAGAACAAAGCACAGGCAGGAAGATTTGTTGACACTATCAGTGGAAAGTGTTACATACACAGACATCTGTTCTACTGTAATCTATTTCCTTTGTTTATGTCAGATGTCTGAAATAGCATCTCTAATGATTGGTAGATTAATCACTGCTGCAAGTCCCTTAGTGTGCTAGATTCTATGATCAATGATAGGATGAAACTTGAGACTGCTTATTTCAGCAGTGACTAAGTACTGACCTAATTTATAAATTAATGGCAAGTTCAGCTGTAATTTGATTAATTGTATGTATGTAAAATCTAGCTGTTTCCTGTTGGAACAATGAGCAGTCTGCGTATGTTCCATGTACGTACACGAGACAACTTTTATGTCATTTTTGACTTGTTTCATCCTTTCAGACATGAAAGAAAAGGTAAAATGAGACCAAAATTATCACTATATTGCATCTTTTGTTGACGTCCTCGTGCTTCAAATTCCTTTGGGAATGTTGCTGCATCTTAAATGTCATTATGTTCTGGTTTCTTTGCTTCTCGATGACCGTAAACTCTGTATATTTGGCTTGTGGATCAAACAACAGAGTTAAGAACATCATTTTTCACCATTATCTAACATCTTACAAAAACCAACAGTGAACAGATTAATCCACAATCAAAGTATTCACACCTTCTCAATGAATATTTTCTAATTATTCCTTTAAATCATAGTCAAATGCAATAAGAATAAGACACTTCACTGATTCATGGAGATAAATGAGGAGACAGTACAAAGAAGTGTGTAGTAAAACATTTATTATTGTCGGCTAATAAGAGATCACATGTATTAACAGTTGGAAAACAGATGACCCCGTATTAATTAGCATTTTTCTGACACCAGAACTGAAAGCATTGATCTGTCACACAAACCAAGAAGTACAAATGAGACCAGTTATGTAGATAAATAAAGGGTTAACCCTAAAATTCCTACACCTTTTTTTTTCTTTTTTTTTGGCAAAGTGCTGTATTATTCCAGTAAACTACACCGAAAAAAAAGCAAAATGTCTAACACTTGGTGAAAAGTAAAAATGCCACAAAATAATATTCTTCACACTTTTGTTTTTGTAAAATAAACAATAGAAGAAAAAAAAGGTTTTGCTACATTATTCTGTCTGGTTTGTTGAGTCACTAGAAAAGCTGGACGCTGGTTGGCTGGGCGGTGGCGAAATACGAGGAGAAAGAGCGCTCCTCTGAGTGGTGCATAGTTGGTTTGTGACGTCTGTTTGTTTGTCTTATTTAAAAAAACAAAGAGAGTTCAAGTTCTTCATCGATGCATTGTCGTTACAACATTTCAACCTGGAAGGCACGTGATCCACAAATTTCAAGGCATTGAACAAAAACATTACAAATCCCTGTTAGTTTGATGATGGAGAGATGAGCTGAGAGCAGAAAATAATAAACAACATCAATAATAACAATAATAAAAATAATAATAACAAAGGCTCCTGACAGCCACGAGGAGACGAAGCTCCTCCGATCCCTTCTGTCCGTAAGGTTTCGACAAAATAACATCATCGTCCATGATTGCAAAGCTTGAGACACATTCGAGAAATAACAGAAAAGCTTAAATACACCAGAGAAGCACTCCACTAATGTTACGATTATTTACAGCGGACCATAACAACCTAACAAAACGCCTGTTAGTGCTTCCTCATTAATGCTACTGTCACATTGTCACAACTACAGAGACGAACTGAAACCTACAGGAGGAATAGTAATCCACAAAAGGTGAAACTCTGTGTCTGAAAACATAAAATCTAATGAAAATAGATTTCTGAAGCTGGAAAACATGAAGAGGTTGCGAGTAGAGAGAAAATGGTGCCAAAAATCACAAGAAACTGTGACATAAAGGCATCAAATCACAGCATTTATCCTTAAAACTAACTGTTTTTTTTAAGGAATACATAAAATATTAAGTTATAAATGTCACCTGATGTAACCAGATCAAAAACCATTCAACTGCATTATAGAAACATCAGTTATTGGTTATTTGTAACGCATTTTCGGAATAGTTGAGATTGAAAATGGAAGCCAATTAATGCCAGGAGATAAAAACCTGATACCTGATTAAAAAAACAACCACAAGAAAACAAGAATAATAGTACTAGCTACTAAGGAGAAAACAACAGGTAAAGAAAAAAAATTAATAGTGAGACATCTAAAGAAAAATGTTGAGTTAAAATCCTACCATATACAGTTTTAAGATGAATCAACACATGTATTTAAAATGATTAAGATAGAAATAATACTAAAAACAATGGGTTATAAATATATCTGACTAATATTATTGTATGTCGTAAGAGTGAAGACATAAATGTGCAGAAAACTGATCCACACTGTTTTTAATTAACTAACACATTAACGAATCATCATGCACTAATTAACACTTAATATTCTCCGTGTTTGTTGTGTTTCTGTCATTTCTACCATTTTGTTTCTATTCCCGGCACAAATGGGCTTCCACACTTTCAGTCACTTTTTAAGATTTCTCCTCAGTCTGTACATAGTTTCACTGTTTCAGCATTTTCTCATCAGAGGAAGAAGATAAACTCAGATACACAAGAAGTAACATTAGCAGAGATTCAACATTTTTCAGTAAAAAAAACATTTTTTAATTAGATTTCAAGCTGTCAAACACTGAGTTTCAACCTCTTTTTCAGTTTAGACTTAGAGCATCACATTCATCCCATAGAAACCACACTGCAAACAGTCTCCATCGCTAGAATCTCATCTTTTCTAGTGTGTTTTTACTGCACAGATCAGAAAGTATTACAAAGTTAAACACAGACTTTATAATAGTTCTGGATTTTTTGTTTAATAGGGGTGTGATGGTACGTTTATTTATCCCAAGTTACAGTTCGGTGCTTAATTGGAGTTCAATTCAGCTGTGGGAAAAGTTCCGTTTTCCTACTTTGACAGCATTTGTCGGTGTTTTGGAAACACTTTTTTTTGCCTTTTTGTACCAAACTGTGACTTTTGTACCGCTACACCCCTAAATGTTGATTAACCAACACATAACCCTTTAAAAGACAAGTCTGGTGATTTTTCTCCTGTTTTGTTACTGTCATCAAAGCTATGGAAACATCAACAAATTTGTATTATCTTTGTATTTGTACCTGATTTATTAAAACACAGCATTCATCCTCTTCATTCCTTCTATAGAAAAACATGAGGAAACAGAAAATGTATAGAAAACCCACCAGATTTATCCTTTAAATGAACAGTTTTTCTTAGGAATATAAAAAATATGAACTTATAAATATCAACCTGATCTAATCTGATAAACAGGCATTTAACAGTGTTATAAAAAGTTTAATAACTGGTTGCTCTTCTTTCCAGCAGATTTTACACACTTTCTGAAAAGTTAGAATTGAGTATGGGAGCCAATTAATGCCAGGAAGTAAAAACTATGAAACATAAAAAAAAAGAATAAGAAAATGTTAATTTAAAAAAAAAAGGTCTAATAACAGTTAATGCCAAAAACACTTAAAGGTAAAGGAAAAACAAAATAAGAGAAAAAGTGGAATATCATCCAAAAGTTAAAATCTTTTAGTAAAAATGTGTCATTAACGTTAAGAGTGAAATCAATAATATTATTATAAAGTACACATTTTAAGCTAAATCACACATAATAATCAAAATAGGCATCTTAAATTATTTTAAGACAAAATATTAAAAAATGAAATACTTGTGGTTTTGTTATATGGTTAAATTATGTTTTTGATGATATGTTGCAGATTTTACGGTAGAAATGTGCAGAAGTATGGAATTTACAGAATCATTTACAGCAACATTTCTTTTCCCCTTTTTAAACCATTTTGTTGTAATTAACACTTAAATCTTCCCGTGTTTATTGTATTTCTGGTTAAATTTGTGTTTCTTTTCCTGGCACAAATGGGCTTCCGTACATTCAGTCACTTCTTTCAGTTTATTTTCTGCAGTGCGGTGACTCAGCTCCATCTCTGCCTTTAATTTTCCACATTAAGCATCATTCAGTTCACGATTTCAAAGCCAAGACGTATTAACAAACAGTCAAATATTCAACAACGAGTTAAAGAACATCCGTATTATCCACTAGTGAAACGTTAAAGATCACTGCTACTTTTTTGGTTTAAATATTTTAACAGCTTAACAAAATGTAACTAAAGTTATCAAGGAAAAAATAGAAGTTAATAAAAAGCATAAAATCCACAAAATATGAACAATCGCTGAAGCACACCGACAGTTTCTTTCCGTCTCGATGGATTCCTGTTTCTAAACTAAAACTACAAGTCTGTTATTTCTCATAAACATTTTCACCAGGGAAAATTAAAATTAAAATAAAAATTTAAAAAAATGTATTAGCCGTCAAGTAAATCTGCATTTTCCTAAAGTGTAAAGGTGATTGGTTGTGACCCTGAGAAGTGGACTGCAGATTTAATCAAACACAAAATAAAAACAGCAAAAAGAAAAGCAAAAAAGTCTTTTTCCATTTTCGTTTTTTCCCCACAGTCGCAACACAAACAACTCTACAACCATGCAACACAACAGACTGCACACAAACACGACCAAACATACCTAAGCAAGAAACCAGAGACGCAGATATACCGACTTCATACTGATATGTAATCTGTTTTTGTCTTTTCAAAAAAATATTTTGGAAGTTTTTTTTTAAAACATTTTTTCTTTCTTTTTTACATTTCTATTCATCTCAAAGCTACCGTTAAAACAAGGCGTTTAGTGATATTAAACCCAGTATTTTAATTTTTTTTTTTTTTTTCATTTTTCAACAAGAAAAAATATTGTGAAAATTACTGAATTACAATGTCAGAGGCAGGTTCAGTCAATGACAGGACGGACGAGAGTGAGAAGTCGCATTTAATAACGTTCCTACAAGAGAAACGAGTGAAGGTTTTAGGAAATTAAACAGAAAATCCCCTTTAAATGCATGAACTGTGATTTGGAAATTATCAGTGTTTTTCGTGGGATGACATCCATTAGAGCTGCAACAACAAAATGAAAAAGTCGATAAAAATGACATGATTTACTATTTATATGCAATACTTTCTGAAGAAAAAAGAAAACAGTACTTTTTTGTTTCCTTTAGCTTTAAATTTCAACTGGTGATAAGAAGTAGACATAATAGAAAAAAGTTAAAGAAACAGGCTTCTATACTCACTAGTTTCAAGTATTCATGTTTTCAGATAATAATTAGAACTGCAAGAATAAAGATAATTGATTTCAGTGATGTAAAACAAAAAAGGACAAGATTTAAGTTTTAAAAGGTTTTTAAAAGTGTGACAATGTGGTTACATTTCTAGAATGAATGCAGAAAGTAATACTTAAGTAGTACTACTTTTTCGATAATCTTGAACTATTCTCATCATGTATAACGGTTATTTAAATGTGATGCAACGTGAAAACAAAATAGCACTTTTCTTCTGTAACTACTTCTACCACTCATCTTTGTAATGGGGAAGAAAAGTAAAAACGGCATAATTTAAAATAAAAAGTAGTAGAGAGGGGCAACTACAACATCTACTATTAGTAGGAAAACACAAAGAGGAAAAAAAAAGTAGAACTACTTTCATAATGTATAAAAGCAATAGTTTATGCTTTTCAGTATTAAATAGAAATGTCCAGAAGAGTTAAATGAAAATGATTAATAAATAATAATATTAAATGAAATGAATGTGAAGCTGCAGCCCTAATGTCTGTTATCAAGTCTTGGTTAGGAGAGTGAAACAATCACAGAGAAAAAACCAAACTGTAATTTCTGATCCAACACAAACCGAAAATGTAAAGCAGCGACAGTTCAGATTCTATGAAAACTCTCTGATCTGTCTCTCAGTTTCCAGTTACAGTAACTCCATTTCACGTACAGACAGACGTGTAGACTTGAACCATAAACCGACTGCTCCTGTTGCAGCAAACTCACCAAATGTTTAAATGATCTATTATTGCACTTGAATAAATTTGATGAACTCACACAAGACAGACGACAACAAGAAAAATGGTCTAAAATCGAAGCAGCAGTGGCAGATATATCCAGATATTCACTAGCTGACACTGGTAAAACTCCCACAATCACTGAGTACTACATTTCCCATGATGCATCTACACTGCATGATGCTCCCGTTGTGCTAAAAACCTACTTCTGGAAACGCCACACCCCACAGTGATTTTTAAGACCTGCTGTATATGTGTTGTATCCAAACCTAGGCTGAGAAGCTGTGAAATATCCCTTTTTATTATCAAAAGGCATCCTGGGAAATGTAGGAACTCAGCAGAATTTAAACCAGTTCTGCTTGGCTTTAAGGGGATTTTCATTTTAAATCCTGGACACAGTGACAGCTTTATGTCGTGTTTCTCCGACCTCAAATATTGCGACATCACCAAACAACATGCGATGACATCACTATGACATCACCTCGCCGTCTTGCTGCCGGTATCATGAACCAGCCACTGAATAAAGTGACCTACAGCATTGATTCTACACATTATGTTGTCCGTAAAGAAGAAGGTGACGAGGTGAGGAAATCCTCTTTGTGATTGGAAATCAGAGGAGGGAACCAGTGAAGGTAACAGGAGGAAGGAGAAGGGGGCGGGGTTTCGTGAGGATGACCTTTTTTGTTTTCACATCAGCGCCAAAATAAAGGAAGATGGATGATGGAGGAAGAGGAGAAAGAGGATGGGCAGGTGAGCTAATAATGAAAACCTTCCCTGATCCAGCAGCCAATCAGATTTAAGAACAGATCAGGTGATGATGATGATGATGATGATGATGATGGTGACGAAGGCTCCTCAGAAGTTGAGGTGTCTCTGGCTCGGCTGGTGCAGGTTCAGGGTGCTGGCCTTCGGGGGGCGCCGCAGGTTGAGGCGTCGCAGGGCGTTGCGGGACAGCGGCTTGGCGCGCTGGGTCACGTTACCTGACCGCTGCTGCAGGAGGTTGGAACGGGCGGAGAGCGCCGCCGCTGCTGCATAGCAGGCGGTGTGGAGGCTGGAGCGGCGTTGGACCACCGCCACCTCTGGCCTGCGGGGGGCGCCACAACACAGGTAAGAGGGGTTAGAGTGGAAATGGTTCTGCTAAGGAGGGCGATAAAACAGTAAGGATAATTACTGTGAAATAATAGGAATTAAAATATTGAGACATTTTGATCTTGGTGTTTGTTACATCTTATATTCACTGTGTTATTATTTATTATTAGCCCTTAAAGAACCACAACTATTTTTGTCACAACTCCAAATTATTATTTCTTGTCTTTCCCAGGTGCTTTATCACCATTATATCATAATCTTATCCTCTGCATTTTGCATTTTTCCTTTTTTTAATTCACTGATCATGTAGATGTTCATAAAAGCTCAGAGTACATTCAAAGGTTATGATATGAAAACAGAGAAAACTGAAGAAATAGCAAACCATATCATTAATTAAACATAAATACAAGCTCCTACAACCACTGTTGTTTGTCAGACGACATGAGTTTTATTGGTGAATCAATGTCATAGAAGCTAATGGTGTTTCCACGTTCACTATGGAGCCTCTGAACATCCAAGTGACAAACTGCATTTTATCTAAATTATCTAAATGTATCAATAGGATTAGTGGTACAAAAGATATTGAATGTTTCCCAAGTTATTTATCACCATTTATTATTCTATCCTCTGCATTTTGCATTTTTCAGTGAAAATGAGCTGTTTTCCTGTGTTTAATTTACTGATCATGTAAATTCAAAGGTCAAATTCAGATCAAATCAGAAAAAAAATGAGGAAAAGGAGACTTTTACAGCAAAATCTATAAGTAACTGAACATTAAATGAGTGTCCACAACCACCGTCATTTGTAAAACTCCATGGGTTTTACTGGTGAATCAGTGTTGCGGATGATGACGGTGTCTCCATGTTCACTAACGTCCAAATGGTCATATCTGATGACCACGAAAAGATGACAAACTGTATTTTAACTCAATTATTGGCAGGTATTGATAGGATTAGTGGATCAACAGTTATTAAACATTTTATATCAGTAGATTCTTTTGGTAGATGTTCAGGTCTGTAGTTTAGTTTGGAGTTCTTTACCTGTGACGGGGGCCCTCCAGCCCACATCGGCACTTCTTCTTGGCCCCTGAGGCTGTGGAGGCAGGGGTCACGTTGCTGGACAGAAGACTGAGCTCCAGGTCCAACGTCTGAGGGAGGTTGTCGTGGCTGATCCGGGGCGGGTCGTGGTAGGCGTACACGGACATGCTGGGGTGTTCGATCAGCAGGTTCTCCAGAGGGTTGGGCTCCAGGGGGAGGGGCTTGATGCTGTGGCCGGTGAAGCAGGGAGGGGGGGTGAGGAACCAGCTCTCCTCCAGAGACCCGGCATCCAGACGGAGGAAGCCACTCGCCTCCTCTTCATCCTCCGCCTCCTCATCCTCCTCCTCAGCTCCTCCGTCCAGGTCGGTGTCGGCCGTGGAGTTCAAGGAGGTGCAGGAGGCGTAGCGGATCCGAGGGCCCGCCACGGGGGAGGGGATGACCACCAGGTCTTCATCCTCCTCCTCCTCCTCCTCCTCCTTGACCGCCTCCTGCTCCACAGGACTCACTGTGGACCCGGATCCAGAACAGGACTCGGCTACAGAGACACAAGACGAAGGAAACGTCAGTCCATACAACACATGACAGACTTAATAAACACATTCAATTATTCAGAAAAATGTTTTAATAATCTGTCCATTATGACTTCTTTTTAAAATCTATTAAATCTTGATTCAACTGTTTTTTACTTTGATTAAATTTAATTCTGTTGCACCATTTAATACTGGAAACTTCTACGATCCAGCTTTAACTTTGAACTTACAATTTAACTTTAAATGTGGCTGCCTTCTTCAGACATGGATTTAGCAAAAATAATTCATTTAACTGAACAAAGTTAAGGAACAGACTCGGCCCAGTCAAATGTTATGATGCTCTACAATTTCTGTCAAATTCTTTTTTTACTGAGGACACTGTTCTTGGACCTGAACAGAAACACATTTCATTTTATAAATGGAGATTAGTTTAGTCATTTTGGACAAAGTTTTGCTAAAACTAGAACTCAGTGATTGAATTTAGGGCTGCATAATTAAGACAACTGTTAATTTAATTGAATTATTTTGGATTTACTATATAAAACACACAAAGTCACTATACATTTTTAGATGATATTTTAAATTGTACATTCCACGGTACACATCCACCCAATTCAACATTATTAACCTGTTGATTCTCCTTAACAACCAAGTTTGTCGACTAAAATCAAAACCGCAATCAAAATATTACCAAAAATTGTCACTATTTCACCAAATTGTGCAGCTGTGATTGAATTAGTCATTTCAATATGACACTTTATATGCAATGGCACCAGCATCTAGATGTAACTCAACATCACAAATGAGAATCTTATTTACAGGCAATTAATTCCTAACTCCTTTCAGTTTCATTTGATGGAGGTGTTAGTGTATGCGAGTGGAAGGTGATGTCTTATAGTGCTCTGATCTGACAGCAGGGGGCGCTGTGGCCTGTGTGCAGCAGATGTAAACTGTCACTTTGTTGATGCTCAGACAGAGGGATGGCTTAATATCTCATGAAACTGCAACTGAAACTATGCATATGAGTGTTTATTCTATATATAAGCTCTTTATCCAAAACAATATATTCATATAAATCAATACCGCTCATAGATTTATCCTACATGAATAAATTACAATTACCCATAGTAATAGCCTATGTAACTAGTTGATGGCGAATGCATGGACTTTAACCACTAATCAAGTACTAATAAACGTATTTTGAAGTATAGTTGCGTATTATATCACAGCTGATCTCCCCACTCTCCCCTCTGTGCACATCAGTCACCGTACAGTAAAACCCGCCAACATCTCGCAGTTTCCAAATTGGCATCGAGTTGAAGCAGCGGAGCCAGGTTTCAGTCTCCACCATCAGCCTCTAATGATTCACAGACGCAGGAAGTTATGAGGAGAAGGAAAAGCAACACGATCTCCAGCTGGACTCTAAAAATACCTCAGTGTCAAACGAGGAGACGTCTGATCCAATGCTATCAAATCATCATCAGTTTTTTTTTATGTTTTCAGAGTCTTTCAGGTTGGTTTTTGGATAGACGTATGAGCGCATAAGTAGTTTTATTTTCAGGAACGGCCTAGTTTTCATTGAGCTATTCTTTGGTTTTACTGTTAGTTTGAGTTTTTTAGGGGAAAATGTTGATGTAGATGAAAAACTGCATGATGTCAGATGTGATGAAATGTAACTATTGTTTATGTAACGGTCTCATTATGCATTTAGTTACTGTTCACTATGAATCAGAAACATTTTCA
>JAPQRQ010000009.1:18023994-18037799 GCA_037367365.1 Apogon talboti
ATAGATAGATAGATAGATAGATAGATAGATAGATAGATAGATAGATAGATAGATAGATAGATAGATAGATACTGTGATTCTACTTCAGTATTCTACTTTTAGTTTAGTTCTAGCTTTGACTGGTCTGTTTGAAGATAAATTAATGCACCTTGTAAATAAAATCCCCCACTTTGTCTTCATGAACCTCCTGCGCTTGCCTTCCAAACCCACAGCTGCAGAGACGAACTGACCAAAGAGGAACAACGGTTTACTGATCCGATCACCAGCGCTGTCCTCAGTGCACCCTGTGTTTACAGTGTGCACTGAACTCGCATGTGAGCGGCTGTTTGGAGTTCCACACGTGACATTAACACCAGGCAGCCGCTCACAGAGGAATCCTTGTTTAGCCACAACAGTCGTGCTGAGCGCTGCTGACTCAGAGCGAAGCTGATCCTCTCAGCGGCAGGACGCCCTTCGCTGTCTCAGTCCATTAGCGGCTCGCCTCGTCCTGCAGAGGCTGCAGGTGTTTACAAACTGAGCGGCGTCAGGTGTGAGGTTCAGCACCAACAAGACTGACCTTGCTTCTGGGTTCAGGAGGAAATCGGACTGATTAAAGCTGGCAGCAGGAGGAGAGAACTGACTACACTATTCACTCGTTTTGTCACTAATAGATGAGGAAGTTGCACAAAACAACCCGGCAGATTGAGAACAAAACTGTTAAATCCTCAAATTTATGAAGCTGCAACCAATAAAAATTGATAGACATTGCAGCTTTGTTATCCTAATTTTGTTACTGTTCTGCATTTTCAGAATTTAGGCACAATTTTGTTAAACTTTTTCACATTCCAAGCTTTTGCACACAAACATTTTCATCTTTCAAGGCTTTTCTGGTTATGATGCAATATTTCACTAATGTCTTCACTGATGTCTGTTTTAAGTTTTACTCTGGTTGCAGCTGGAGCTCAGAGGAAAATTACAATATGTGGCATCACCAGACATGTAAATGCAAGCCTAAAAATCATGAAAATCATCCTCCAATCATGTGTAGCCCTCAAATAAGAAAAATAACACGTGAATACGATCTGTTTAAAGCTGCGTTTCAGATTCGATGGTCACATTTTCTAAGATACAAGAAAAAAATGCAGGGAAATAGTCTATTTACATTTATAGAAAATAACGCAGTCTGATGCACTCTGTTCTGGATCTGAACAGCAATTAATTTTTTTAAATCAACGGCCCTACCAAATTCCTTAGAAACACACAGTACTGGTTAAATATCAAAACAGGAAACACACTATTTGTAGAAGCAGATATTCTCCTTAGGTCTGTAACTGTTTACCACTGTGTAAATATGCATGTACCATGTCACCTGTGACCTACTGTAAGTTAATAATAGATTATTTTGTGATCCAGTTAAATATCAACACTAAACAAACATGAATTTTGTCTTTTATAATGTTCAGTTACACATAGTTTTGTGTAGCCGATTAAAGATGCCTTCAGGGTCAGCCTCTCCCTCTTTGCAGGTGTATTTACGTGCAGAGTTGTCAGACATTGCCCATACATGTCCACCTCCACCTCGGCTCTATTTTTATCTCCTCCGGTTCCTCTGGTGCTTTTGTTTGACCTGCTTACAGCCCTGCCTGCCCATAAACTGCCTGATCCCGTCCCGTCCCGACCCCCCCCCCCCCAAAAGCTCTGCACCATAACAGCAGAACTGGGCTAGTCGGACTCGGGTTCCCCCTCCCATGTCTGAAATATTCACAGGGCTGTGGAATCGGAGCCGGCTCAGGTCGAGTCAGGACTGGTGGCGGGTTAACGAAGGGCCAGCCCGGGCTTCATCTGCACCCTGACAGTGTGTCATGTTTCTGTTTACAGTGTGTGTCTGTGTGTGTGTGTGAGTGTTGAACTCCTCAGAGTGTCGTGTCTGCTTTGACCTGGAGCTTTTTTTAATCTCAGACTGGAAAGTTGGCACTAGCATTAAATGATATTAAATAAGGTCTGAAATGACTGTTTTACTTCCTGACCTTTAGACTTTATCTTGAAATATATTTCAGCCATAGTTGGATCTTATGTCATGGACGATCTTTATACGACCTGCTTTCAGCCGACAAATCATATCATCAACTAAATAAGTAACAGTGCAGTAAGACACTACTAATATTCATTCTAAATGGGCAGAGTACCAGTGTTAACACTGTATTTTAAGGACAGTGTTACATGTGTTGCATATAACACCGATGCTACCAGTCTGGTCTGTGTCTAGGTTAATCTGGTCTCATTAACCTGTGGGGTTTTTATTTTACAGACAGAATTTCCAAACTTTTCAAGGACCAATAATTTGATTTTCATGGTCATTCACACCCTTTATTGAACAGAAGTGGACTTTATCACATTTCTAAATATATGTGGTCTGAAATTCATAACACTTTATCAAAAAACATTATGTAGCAATAAGTAAAATACAATTCTATAGGTTTTCCAAGGTTGGGAAAAGAGATTTTAACATGTTAATGACTGTGGGAGATATTAACTTGTCTTCAGTTACTGAAGAAATAAAATCCAGACTGAAATAGTGTCGTAGTGAGACAGAAATGAACCCAGATCATAGACGATGGTCTCATTCAGACTGAGAAACAAGAAATCAACTGCAGTAACAAAGTGAGTTTGCTCAGTTGTGATGATTAAATGCCTGTTACTGAATGTTTTGTGTCTTTGTAGATCCACTGTGATCTGTAAGTTTTAATGTTCGTGTGTAAATGAGAGGCTGAGACACAATATTGTTAAAATTGCACTTATTTTTCTCGAGAAATGTTGAATTTTTCATGGTTGTTCATGTCATTCACATGATTTTAAAGCATAGTTTGATCTAAAAGCTTCTTTTTAACGGACCAGAGATCAGTCAAACACAGGGTCCATGGGAGATTTCACAGCTCCATGTTTGGTTCAAAACTGAAACTGAGTAGATATGAAACACTTTTTATCCTGGTCTTTACAACACTAGGTCTTAGAACAGCTGTGTGTTATTGACAGCACTTTGTTTCAGATACTTTAGGCTTGTAAGTTATTTATGACGGATTATATATTAAGTTGCTCAACCCTAGTTCCAGGTATTTAAGCTCGATGTAGTTGTTGATGCGTGCAGGGTTTTTTAAGGTCACGTGTGGTTTGTTTTTCACCTGAAACCGGTCAGAGGGAGCGTCCTGGATGAGGTGAAATGTCCTCAAGTGCCTGAAAGAACTCCCTCTGCCTTTCATTAAACCACTCGGATTACCCTGACAAATAACAATCTGACCTTTGAGGTTTTACAGACACTTCTTCACTCACCCAGATAGTTGACCAGGATCCAGTCTTCATCCTCCTCCTCCTCCTCTTTGCCTCCTCCGGGTCGGCTCAGCTCCTCGACGTCGTCCCCGAACAGAGCGCTGGCGAACCTCTGGAACATCTTGCGGGGTCCTGCGGGGGCGTTAGGCCAACGGGGGAGGGGCTCAGGGGGGCGCGAGGCTCGTGGCGACGGCGGGGGAGCGTGGACGGTGCTTTGGTCATCAGCTGCGGGGTTCGCGGCGGGAGGAACGCTCCGGAAAGGTGCTAAAGTGCATCAATAAGGTGTGGTCATGGATCATCTGAGAGCCAGCAGGAGCAGGAGGGACATCGCTCAACGTCAGAGCCGGTTAGAGTGCAAATGTAAAAATACAGCCCTGAGAAGACGGAAACATGGGTGTTAATGTGGAGAATAGAGCTACATCTGACAACTGAGTTTGAGTGGAAAAGTCGAAAAATGGGTTTAATAGCGAGAATACTGCTAAATAAAATGTAAAGCGCTGAATTTGAGCCCCTGAAATAAAGAAAGAAGAGGAAGAATCCTATGAAAACTGATACATTTGTCAAGATCCTCCAACTTAAGCAGCAGAGTCTGAATGCAAAAGTACAAAAAAGCCCAAAGAAGAAAGAAAAAGAGGCTTTAACATGGAGGTAACTGTTCCATAAACACCTACGTCTGAGCACAAATGGAAAAAAACAGAAGAGCTTGTTCTAAAACTCAAGTAAATTTGGATAAGAATCACCAACGTAAACAACTGGAGTATAAAAGACATGAGAGGAAAAAGAAATAAGGGGTTTAATTCAGGAAATCTGTAACACTGAAATAAACAGTTGATTTACACCATTTAAGTGATAAATTGCTTATTTGGATTAGTTTAAAAGCAAACTAAAACAACATTCAGAGGTTTTTTGACATTCGTGTCTCAATTCAGCCACCATTTGCTACCATTTCTATGCTAATTGGACTTTATCAAGTAATGATCAGATTAAAACAGAAAAACACAGAGTCTATTGTTGTATTTTGGTAATTGACAGTCAACTAAACCAACCAATCCACTGACTCTTGGTCTTAATTTGATTTATCTAGTATTCGCTTGGATAAAAAAATTCCAATGTAGTCCAAGAATAATCTGATGGACAGTTAAAGACGACACCTGTCCTTGGTTTTGTCAAACATCAGGCAAAAAAAAGGCTAAGTTTTGCAGGCAGCAGCTTCTTAAAACTGAAAATCTGAGTTTATAGCTTTTTCCAGTCCAGCAAATCAATACCCTGACGATCATAAAACCCACCAGACAAAGATCATCTTTAATTAGCAACACGGAGTCTGAATAAATCATGTCTGTTGGTTCTAGACACACATGCAGTGGTTTCATTTCCTGTCTGTCCTGACGGAGCTGTAATAAATAAAGACAGAGCTGCGTTCAGAGTCGTCTGCTTCAGCTGCATAAAACCATAAGAGGCTTCCTCAGACACAATAACAACGGATTAGGGCCGTCCATGTTGATTCTGAGGAGGACGGGGGGGCGCGTAAAGACCCAGATCCTTAAAATGTGGCTAAAACAATCAATGTGTAAAGATCAGGACTCTGAACAGCGTGTATTTCTATATAACAACAGCTACATGTATTGTGATACACCTTTTTCTGATGAAGACTCTATTGAAATGTGTCAGTGTATGTTTTGCGGGATTCAAACCAAATACTTGTGTAAAATATGGGATGGGCTACCTTTTTGTACCATTTTAGGCACATTATCTTTGTCTTATTCTCCTTTTAAACTCTACAAAAATGTAAATAATAAGCTATGTTTTTGTCTCATCTTTTTTGCAAATCTTAGGTTGTATTTGTCTTTTAAAAAGGTTTCTTCTTGTTGTAAATAATTACAAATCATGAATACCCATATGGTTTCTTAAGTAGAAAAAAAAACTGGCAAAAATACTGATGTGATATTTATTATGATCGTTACTGATACGAAAATGTTTACGAAGATAACTTTTTTGGCTTTTTTCATCCTGGACTAGATAAGATCCAGAATGGTTTCTGCAAGTACTGCCACTAAAAAGAGAATATTGGATGTTAGAAATCTAAGTATTGAGCGAATGTCTCATTTTTGACAAGAAAAATATCATTTAACTAGATTAATGAGGAACCTGGATGGAATTTCAGTAAATTTTGCCAATGAATAGCTCAGATCTCTGACAGATCCACAGGTCCAAGTGACTTTATCAAAAGAACAGCCCATGAATCATTAGACTAGTAACTGTAACTAGTTACTGATAATCCATATGATTACTCTGTTTCTCTCAGACAATTAAAAGTTTGTGTTAAAAGGTCAAGTTGCTGTATAGCAAACTTCTGACCTCAGCTGACAGACAGTAAACGCTCACTCCCTTGTTAGACAATCTGTCATTTTACGACATCGGCCTTGGTTTAAAGGTGTGGACATCACAACATCAAAACAAACAAAACAATAGAAGAGTAAAATGCAGTTTAATTTACAGTCTAGGTGCAGTTTTATTAACCTGAGTTATGATAAGTGAACGTTTCTTCTCTCGGGTGATTTTGTTTATGTAGAAGGCACAGAAGGAACATGTTTTCTCTATCAAAACACGGGTAAATCTGGTTTTAATCATGGATTCATGTCCTTTAAATAGACCTGGAGAGCTGTGTCTAATTATGAAAGGCTAATTATAGGGCACACACTTGATAAATGTTTCACTGTTTTCTCGTTTTGCTCAATTATACTCAAGTGTCATTTTTGTGTTGTTTCCGTCTTGTATCGTTTTGATCTCTTTACCCTAATTATTACTACTACTCTCATAATCTATGTTGTTTTCATCTGATATGGATAAGTTAACACCACAAATAACCAAATTCTTCAACTTTCACTGAAGACCAAAAATCATCCCTTAAAAGTAGACGTTTCATTTGAGGTTTTAAGTTATTTTTGACTTATGTCACTTACTGTACATATTTTTCATCTTGTCATATCTGTTTACAAATTCCAAATATTCATCTACATTTAACCTTTTTAAATAGTTTATCTCAATTCATTATCATGTCATTCTCTGCATGTTGTTTTATTCAGTGAAAACCAGGTGTTTTCCAAGAGAAAAATGAAGAAAAAGTGACGTTTTCGGCATAATATCAAATCAACTGTACGTAAAAATAAGCATCTACAAGTACTGTTCTTTGTCAAACTACATGGGCTTTAATGGTGAATCAGTGTTGTGAAGACGATGATGTTTCCATGTTCACTACAGAGCCTCTTAAGTGTCCAAATAGGTCATATCTGATGACCATGAAAAGCTGAGGAACTGCATTTCATCTATAGGATTAAATATTTTATTGAAGTTGAAGTGTACGTTCTACATAATAGATGCATAGTTCTGCATCTTTTATTTCTGAGTGTATAAAGATGAAATGTAATGATGTGGTGTATTTGCGGTTCACCCACTCCTTGGTCGGTCAGTTTTCTTTTTTATTAGTATTATCTTATTTTGAATGGAGGACATGTATTAAGAGTAAAATCCTTAGTAACTGCCTACTCTTTAAGTCTGACTAAAATGCACGTCCCTTTTATATTTGGCTGTTGAGGTGATGTTTCGGGAATAAACAGACTGTAACCACCAGTAGGGGGCACACATCAGCACTTTTCTGCAGTTTTCTATTTATTAAAACGGACTATGATGCTAATATCTCCCAAAATATTGGTCCTATCAACTTGCTGTTTTTGCTAGTGTGTTCCTTGACTATAAATGCGTCGTTGCTGTTTTTAACTTAATTTCCTGTCATGCAGCAGGCATTTGTGCATGTGCGACGGTAACAACTTGGACAAACTGGGTGAAATGCGTTGGCAGAGATGAGATCAGTCCCGCCGGAGTTTTAAAAAGTGAATTTTAAAGAGAAAAGATCGTGCATGTGTAGATGGGGCTATTTCTCACCTGTAGGTACCAAATTGGCCAGTTAAAGTCTGTATTTCTCAGAATGGCACACACACACACACACAGACGCTCTGAGACCTCCCAGCATTATGATATAGATGAAGTGCTGAATGCATCTAGTCACAGATGAGAAAAGCCCTGTCACCCCCTTTTCTGAGACCAGCTGGGCAACGTTTGAGCAGTGTGCACATTCCTGGATGGGCCTTGAAACCAAGGAGAGTCTAATTACTGAAAATGCCATAGCAGCATTTAACTTGGATTCTGGAAATGCACAAGTGACAGCTAATCAAGGCTTCCATTGGAAGTGCTACATGCTATTCACCAATAAAGCCCATATATAGCAAGAGCAGGAAAAAGAACAGAACAGACACCCCAACATAGTGAAGGTTTGTGTCATGCATATTTTTCATTCTAATTTTCTGGGAAATGTCTGACAAGAGTTTGTAGAGGTTGGATGTCTGTGTAACACACTTAGTAGTCTAAAACTTCATAGGTTAAGACTCTTCAATCACAAGCTGCCAATCAAAAAATGTTGGTGTCCAGCAGCCTGGTGAGCACAGACAGCCATCTAATCTGTGAAATAATCTAGAGGTCAGATTGAGGCAACTGTCACTGAGTATTGTAATAAAGTAAATATGACAAGGTACAAGTGCCTAGAAGAAGACAGGTACACACCACACTGTAAATTTGTTGAACTTTATTTAGATACATTGTACTATAACAGCAATGTATAACAGCAATATTTGGCAAACTGTCATGAAAGACATCTGCACCATAAGAATATCAATCTTTTTTGTCCAATTAAAAATGATGGAGTTAATCTGCCTCTAAACAAAAACACGGTGTTTGAGCTTTCTCACAGTTATATTTAATGAAGACAGTTATCTTTAAAGAAGACATTCCACTGCTGTGCCTCATATACTTGTATGCCTCATAAACAAGTATATGCAATAGCAATAGTAATCTATTACATTCTGAAGGGGACTACCAACTGCCAAATGAGGCCCATCCACCCTTTGTCACTGATGATAGTGCCCCCAAGGTTTGGATTCTGCACTCAGCCTTGGAAGGTTCCCGTCCACCGAGGAGAGCATCACATCTACTCCCAGTTGGTTGTCTAACACGTGGGAAGAATCAATATGTTACTGACATTAACAGAAAAAGGAGAAGAATGTGAAAAATGTTAAACACTGACAATTATGACAATGGTAACAATACAAAACCGTTTTAACTTCATGCCTTTGACTATTTCATTTCACTCTCTAGAGTTTGCACTTGCGCTATCGGCTAGCTTGCTGTAGAGTAGCACATTTCACGCCTATTGTCGTCACCAACGTAACGCATTCAAGGGAAAGCATTGCAAGCATGGCTCAGTCTTTGTAGTCTATAAAAATAACTGCAACAATATGCACATATTCGAGGTATATGAAGAAATTACAAAGCAAACCATACCTGAACGTTGTCTCAGGAGGATGAGTGCCTCTGCTGACTGTTTATGTTCCGGCTCTGGGGTGACGCTGTTTCAACGAACGACGCGATTGGCCAAAACAATTAAACAAGGTAACAACATTAATTCTGATTGGATGTTATACCGACACACTTTTATAATCTGCTCGTAAAAAAAATTCTTATTATTATTCTTTACGGAGCAAACAGTCAACTGGAAAACAACCAGTAAGGCTATTTAATTTGTTTTAGTAATTTGTTATTAGAAACTCAGCTTCACAGCGAAGAGATATCGATCAAGTCGTGAACGGAAGGAGATAGACTGTCTTGGCCCATCGTCTTTTTACAGACAACAACAGCAGGCTGATAATCTGCTGCACCTGTTCCTCGAACGCACCCTCCTCCACCCTCAAGATACAGTTCACACAAAATACTGTGTACTGTAGATGTCATTAGAATGATCACAAAGGGACGCTCCTCCGGGATGGATTAACGCCCTGAACTGGGTCACTGAGTCATGTTCTCCTCCTCTGTAACACAACATTGTTGGAGTCATTATGTCACATCAGCATCAGATTTACACCCAAATGGAAACCAGGCCGCTTGGAAAATGTATTATATAGGCACAAGCAGGGTCCAGGGATTAGGAATAAAACCAGTAATATGGTCCAATAATCAGGATAAAAACCACATCAAGCAGCTCTGAATTTGCAAACTGGAGCAAATGACTTAAAGATAAACCACAAAACTAGTCAGGCAGTTATTTACTCCATGATAATAATGCGTAATAATATAACTGTACTGTTTATATAGTGGGGATTAGTACCATTTACAAATAACCAGTCGATTATTTTGTTTGTTTTCTTCTGTAAAACGTCAACAAATACTACAAATTGTCCTAACTCCTTGTCCAAACAGTTGTAAACTGTGAACTTTACAACAAAACAGAGAAAATCAACAAAATCTCCCTTTGAAAATGGCAAAAAGAGGAAACGTTTAACAGTTTAAATTATCACAATTATTTTTATTTTCAATCGAGTAAAACAGTATTCGGATTGAAGATTTTGCCAGCATGTTTTTGCCATAAAACAGCAGTAAATGCTATACACATTGTTACTCGATAAACTTTCAGATACACAAACCTGTCACCATTCTGTTCACTATTTATTGTTATCAAACCATTATTTTATGTATAAACGCTAGAAATGCTTTACTTGATTAGGACTTCACAGCAAAAGCACCAGAGCCACGTTCTGAAGATGTCCAAAAGTAGATATTTTTGATGTTTTTACTGGGTAAATGTCAGTAAATAAAAACATATTTGATTATTATTGTTGTCAATGAACTAATGCAGTAATCGGCTACTGACACTTTCATTAAACTATTGTTTTTCCTGTCAGACATTACAGTTAATGAAGAAAGAAAAGTAATGAAAAAGGCCGTGGAGGACGCTCAGACTTCCTGAGGAAAAACCGGAAAATCAAACAACTTCTACGTTTTCAAAAATTATTCTGAGTTACCTTTGTTAATAATCGATGAATGAAGCATTCGGCTCTGTTTTTGTCAGTAATCCATTGATTAGTCTATAAAACTAAAAATATCCACTCATTTATGAAAAGTGAGGTAAAGTAAAACAGATGAAACTACATAAATTCTGCAATGAAAATGCAACAAAGTGAACGTAATTGACATTTCTGACAGACATTTCAAATAATAATTGTTGACTTTTTTTAAATTGATAACGCATAGTAAAGTCAGAATTTAAGAGCAAAACACTGAAAACCACAAAAACCTCATTTTGAAAACATGCAAAATTACATTAGTTTGACGTTTTAACTGGATAAATGTTTAACTATAATAGGTTTTGTTGATTATTTTGATTGATAATCAACTAATGAAGCATTCTGCTGACAGCTTGCTTCTAAATTTACTTTCCCTATCAGTGTGGGGGTTAATTCATCCAAACTGGCCTGGTTATGGTCTGGTGGTTGGTGAGGAACGGAAGAGGAGGAGGCTGTAATCCAACACCGACCGACAGGGCAGGACCGATGTCTTCTGAACTTTTATCTCCAGAAATATGTCTTATGAGATAATTTAGCAGAATATTCGTGATGCTGGTCGAGATGAGTGGATAAAAAGAGTTTGATAATATCCTGAAAAGCTAGAGACGATGCAAACAGATCAGGAAGATGAAGCTGTAGCCGAAAAAAATGCATCTTTACGCTTTAAAACCGCCTCATATCGCTTCAGTTTTGGTGTGTTTTTAGTGTTTAATACTGTTTTAAGTGTAATATTAATAGAAAAAAGGGTAAATAAGTGAATAGAAGGCGTTGGAGGCGTTGATGTCCATGAGGAGAAAACAAAGGGCTCACCTGCGGCAGAGGAGCAGAGGAAGTCGCCGAGCGCAAACCGTGATTAAAATCCTTCAAAAATGAGGTAGATTCGTTACTTTTCGGAAAATAGAAAAACTTGAACTTCTTCCCGGAAGAAATAAAGTATAAAAAGTAATATGACACAGTCCGGCTCAGCTTATTTTGTCCTTCAGTCCGTGTCTTTCTTCCTCCGTCCCCCAAATGCTCCTTCTTTTGTTGTTGTTGTGGAGCTCCAACAGCTGATTGCTGTGACGTCACATAAAACAGCCTATCAGAGGGGGCGGGCCCCGGATCGAATGGGCCAGTCAGAGCGCAGAACACGGCCTGTCACCAAGCCACGTGATGTCTGCTCCCTCCCTCCCCCGAAAAAAAGGGCATGACTGGGCAAAGCGCTCTGGAGGAAGCAGGGATGATATGTTTGTGTGTTTTCCACCCAAAAAACACAAATAATACCGAAATAACACCAGATCCAGACTGAGCTGAGAGGTTTCCTGTTTTCCAAGAATCCCCACGGTCTAAAAATATGAGTTAAATGCAGCAAATACCCCAGAAAAAAGAAAACAATGAGTGGAAGAAGTATCTACATCCTTTACTAGTACATTTACTACAGTGCTTTACCATAGAGATACTATTTACCTTTACGTTTTCCAATTTTCTTAATTTTTACTGTACTTACATCTAATGATTTGCATATTTCTATGTAGTGACCTCATTTTTACAACAATACCCAACTTTCCCCATGCCCAGCTGCTCATTTTCCTGTTTGTTTTGGCAGTAAACTGAAAGTATTTAGGTTTTCCTTCCATTGTACATGCCCTCGTACATCTACTGCATCACACACACCTAATTGTTTTATCTTTTCAGTGCTTGCATTACCAAAAATGGTAAATGCACCTTTTTATGTTTATCAGCCTACATTTCAGGAGTCAATGTCATAGTTTTACTGAGCTATTTTAAGCTACTATCCCCTATTTAATAGTTTTAAAGAAAAGATTAATGTAAAAATTAATTGATAGATACATGGAATGTGAAAGTATCTGTTTTCATCATGGATTTTGCACATAAAACATACTGAGCTTGGACAATATGGTGACTCTTAGAGATAATTTACTATGCGACAGTAATAAACTGGTCTATTGCATTTCCAAAGAAGCCAATTTGCAAACTGAGTACTTGTAAATCAATGATGGACAAAGTATTTAGATCCTTTACTGCAGTATACACTGTGAAAATACTTGGTGTAATGGCTGTGGTCCTGCATAACTCACCCACAACGTCAGCGCTCAGGGGCTGTTATGTAATGAGCTGCACAGCCCATATGGTTTAATGTACAGTCAGCAGCAGGTCAGGTTTATGGTTATGTATGCGTCTGCCTCCTCTTTAACAGCTCTAAATTAAATGTGTATTAAAACAATATTCAGGCAATCAATACAGTTTTATAAATGTAATTTCTGTCTCTCTGTAGTCTACAGAACATACAGATCTAGTCAATGGCCTAACATTTCTATGTGGGATCTGTTTTGACACCTAGAGTAAACATGGTTCTTTTATACATTTACTGTGAACTCAGATGTTCTCATTTTCCTTAAATGAACCCACTCTCTACATTCAGGGTCTTTTGGGGTAACTGAGGAGTTGGAAAAACCTGGTAAACATGACCTATCACCAAAGAAACAGCTGGACTGATTCACATATTCACTGTGACACTGGGTTAATTACATTTCTACCCAGAGAGCTTCAAGTCTTTTACACTTAAGAGGAAAGTAACAAAGTACAAATACTTCATTAATGTAACTGAGTAGTCCTCAGGTGTCTGTATTTGACTTTTTCCTTTTACTTCCTACATTTTACTGAAATGTCTGTACATTCTACTTCTTATATTTCAGAACAGGCTACAAAACCGCTAATGGATTTCATGTGATATGTTCGTTATTTGTTTGGCATCATTATGCATCTTCACAAATTAAATGGATGAAACAATAACACAGAGAAAAGGTAGCATCTTGGTGTATTTATTAGTGAATAAAAAACGCAGAGGAAAATATTTTAATAAATGTTGATAAATGACTTGAGGGGAAATTCATTTGGAAGTCACCGCAAAAGTGGTATTAGGTATTATTGAAATGTTTTGTCTGTGATCTTCTCAAAGGTCAAAATAAAAGTTTCTGAACTAAATGTGATGTTTCTGTGGAGAATTTTGTCACCACAGTGTCCAGACTTTCTTTGTTCTTTATTCTGCTTTTTCTTTCTTTCGTCCATGACGGCGTTTAGTCCTGTTATCAGTTTATAATCTGTGATCTCTGGATTAAGTGTTCCAGCTAAAAGATTAAAATCCATAATGTAAGACAGAGCCTTGAGCCATAATGTCTGCAGGTATGTACGTACGTCTCCATAATAGTAATAAAACACAGGCATGATGGCACACACAAACATCCAGATTACACTGTACCGCAGCTGATGGAGATAAGAAGACTGTCACCGTCTGCAGATTCTTGTCTCCACTTGTTGACTTTAATGACAAAGAACATCATATATGACGACTTAGGAATTTCAGTCCGTCCACATAGTTTGTGAGCATTTAGTTTAGGTCTGTTAGATCAAGTATAATGTTATAGCATATGACTCTGACTTTCTCCCATAGTTTTTTGTTAGTGACTTTTTGACAAGATTTATTATTGTTATTATTATTATTATCATTATTATTATTATTATTATTATTATTATTATTATTATTATTATCTTACT
>JAPQRQ010000009.1:18051673-18072891 GCA_037367365.1 Apogon talboti
TTATTTATATAGCGCCAAATCATAACAGAAGTTATCTCATGACACTTTACATATAGAGCTGGTCTAAACCAGACTTCTCAGCTGTTGTTTGAAATAAGCATAACTTGATTAAACATTTCCATTTGTTTTTGCTTATCTTACGGACTTTTCATTGTCTCGATTTCTTCCTCTAGTTTAATTGTGGTTTAACAAAACTGACAGATTTTATTTCCTTTAGTCACATTTGACAGCATTTAGGTTCTTTGGAGGCTGTTGGCTCTTTTTGCAGTGTTATGTAATTACTCTCGACACATGACGACTATTGTTTTTTGTTGAATTTACCAGCTGGATCATGTTTTTCGGTGTGTGTCAGTGTTTGCCAGATCAGCTGATGTTTGTAAACTGTGCAGCGCCCGCATGGCCTGCAGCCATGAATGCATGCAGACAGGTTGGCTCTGGACTGGTTGACCTGATTCCTTCGGGGGCTCACATGTCAGATCTGGAGGATGAATTCTTCACAGTCGATTTACATGCAGCCTGTCAAGTCAGACATGTATGCAGTACCTGAAAAACATCCACAGGAGGTTTAGACGACCAACGGTATCTAAACTATGACACACGAGTGAGGAAAAAAGGCCCCAGTACATCCTATTGTAACTGTTTTCGTCTGTCCGGGAGCAACAAAAGACATTAGCATCAGGACCAAAATATGCAAAAAATTATATGAGCTACAGTATGTCAAATCTGAACCAATGTATGTTCACCTGCTCAAAAGTCTTATTAATAACAATTTCAGGCTTTTTTTTTAGGTTTAAGAGTAGATTTCAGGTTAATTTAGGATAGGCCTCTTAATTAATTTAGTTTCCTTGTGTGTTTAACATGCTTTTACTCTTCTGTATATTTTAATGTTATTTACTGGGTGTCTGGATCCTGGCTCTCAAGATCTGTACGTCACATGTATATATCTTTATTATTTTGATTATATTTTATTTGTGAATAAACTGAGTGAAACTGACACAATTTAACCCTAACCCTATCTTTTATTCTAACTTTTCCTCCATCTTCCTCTTGTATTCTGCCATACTGGTACAATTTGGGACGTGTGCATCATGACTTTTCTCTAATGGTCTGACTTGAGTGGCATATTTGGGGGGAGGGGGCAGAAAGACAGCTAGTCTTTCAGTTTGGGTTTTGTAGTTTTAGACCCAAACATCCACCATTCGCCAAAATCACCTACTGATCTAAACTGTTTAATGCCTGTTGATCCACTAATCCTATCAATACATGTGAATAATTGATGTAAAGTACAGTTTGTCATCTTTTCATGGTCATCAGATATGACCCATTTGGAGGTTCAGAGGCTCCATCGTTACCATGGAAACACCATCATCTTCTACAACACTGATTCGCTGGTAAAACCCATGGAGTTGGATCAATGACAGTGGATGGACACACTGGGTTTTACATTCTGTTATTGACATCTTTGCTGAAAAAAGTCACTTTTTCTTAATTTTTCACTGTTTCTGATATAATAACCCTCAACTTTAATCTGAGCTTTTATGAACATATTTATGATCAGTATGTTAAATGCAAGAAAATACCTGATTTTCACTGAAAAATGCTAAGTAAAGAAAGATAATATTACAATAAATGGTAATAAATCACTTTAGAAAGGTTAAAAAAATTCATTTGGGAACTGCCTCCAAAGTTGCACTGGGTCTTTATGGGTTAATATTATTGTTATTCCAACCTTTTTTATTTGAGTGTTGCTTTAGTTTTAGAGGTAATCTGACATTTTCAGGTTTTATGAGGAAAGTCTTGATTTACAGAAGCCAAAAAAGGTCAAAAGAAAGACTGCATGACTTAAAATATGATTTAGGAAACTATGTCAACCAGTTTAAACAGGAGAAAAACAATATTGAAAAGAATACAGACTTACATTTTTAATCCCAAAGGAGTAAAAAAGATTATTCAGGTTATATTTAATCTGAGAAAATTCTGAGGTAGAAGCTTCATTTGCATCATAGCAAAAACAGGAAACAGCTGTGAATGAGAACCTAAATGAGACCCTCACAAGAACAACTGAGATTACAACATGAAACGTATTTAAGAAAGATGACAAAACAACACACGCCAATGAAGTTAAAGAGTAAAACAACAGAACCATTAACGCATTTAATGTAATGTGTTTTTAATGAAACTGTGTTTTTTGGCAGATGCAGTCACTTCCTGCACATTTAGTATGACAGGTAAAACAAAGTCAGTCACCAGGAATTAAACAGAGATTCCTGAAAAAAGATCATATCTATGTTTGCGTTTAATACTTTTCACCCCTGTATGTTCTTTTAAACATTTAAACAATCCATTAATTATATTACTCTCTTTAATTCAGATTTTATGCATTCTGTGCTTTATTTTCTCTACATTTTTACCTTTTATGATTTTATTTTCCTCTGGATGTTCCATTTATTTAGGTTTTGGCTTTGTGAAATGCAATGCAATATATAATGTGAATTAAATTTGCTCAATAATCATATTTAATTGCATACAGAAATGTACTGGCAGGGAACAGCTCCTTTTAAAATTTTTTTTGATATTTATTTGCAGTTATGTTCAGATCTTTTCCTCTTAGCAGCATTTTTATAGGATTTGGAGGATAGTTCATCTGAATAGTGCTGAAGATCCACAGAGGCCTCCTTGAAAATTCTGCAAATTACTCGGTTGTTGCCTGATGATGATGTAGGTTTACATAAATGAACAACTGAAGGATCCTAATGACTTCCAGATTATTCCATTGCTGTTTTTGGAGTGAGCGGTAGTCTTTAGCACCTCTGACAACTATGTTTTACAGAATAGGTCAGTCTGTGATATGTATACAGCCTGTGATACACACTACAACACTACTATTATAGTTCTTAAAAACAATGTTTATTCATATTAAACTTGTGTATTCATCTATTAAAAAAGGACCTACTCTTTACTTTTTTCCTGTCTCAGTCACATAAACAAATTAAATCCCATCCTGTGCGAATCCCAGAGGAATCACGACAGCATTAGGGGTAATAGAGTTAATGAAACCTTAACTGGCAGTTAAACAAGTTATTACTCAAAATGAGAACTAAGTAAAAATCTAAATAAATCTAAATAAACAGAATTGTAGGTAAAGACTGCTTTTTGATAAGTGATAAAACACTGAAAATGAGAAACTCAAGAGTAAAAACAAAAAAAAAACTTACCGAAACTGAACATAGAACAAAGCAGTTTTCACATGAAGCCTGGACATTAAGCTTGTGCTGGAGGTCAAAGGTCACGTAGATGCTTCACTGAACAGCCTAAAGGTTCAGTGACCTGGAGGTGAAGCCTCAGCATCACCGGGGGCCTGAGGGGAAAATAAAGCTGCTGCTGATGCAAAAAAACCAAACAGAAATAAGCCAGTAAGAATGTAATCTTAAGATAAGAACTAAATGTAATCACATCCTGTTGAAAAGGATGAAAAGGTGATGTAAAAACAGAAAACTCACCGGGGACTCTTATCGTCTTGTCTCCTTCAGTGTTCTCAGTGTGTGTGTTAGACAAAATCTGCTTCTTTGGTAAAACGTCAAATGCGTTTCTTCATCTTTCACAGTTTCACATCAATCACAGACTCGGTGACGTCATCTGTCAGAACTAGCTCCTCCCATTTTGAGGCTTTATTTAATAAGAGTTTGATGATGTTTAGTACAACAGCAATGAGGGTAACAAAACATGTACAAAATACAGAGCCAATAGTGGGTTTTTGTTGGAATTTTTTTTCCTCATAAATCTATATTTTTAATTGATCAGTTTTCTCAGAATATCACCCCTCTGACAGCGTATCAGAGCCACTTTAGGTAAAACAAATTGATAAATAGACATAAATAACTTACAAGAAAATAGCCAGAGAGTCTCAAAGAATAACGTGGCAAATTAAAAAAAAATAAATTCCTCAAAATGTTCACAAATATATGACTTTATAAACTCAAAAAAAATCTATTTTTTTCATATATAAGATTTTTCTTGTAAGTTTTTCACTTTATTTCTCAGTCGATTCCCAAAGGAAAATTTGTTGTTTTTGTAAATTTAGTGCTTTAATTTAAAAAAATATAGTTTTTCCCTCTGTAGATTTCTGAGTTTTTAATCTCTGTATCAGATTCTCATAAACCAAAAAGTCTTTTTAGACATTCATTACTTTATATCCAAAAACATTCAAGATTTTTCATGTAAAACTGTGTTTTCTCAAACCTAAAAAATTCCCAATCTTGTAAATTTACGAGTTAACTCTCAAGAGTTTTTTTTCTTGTAAATGTCCAACTTTAATTTATAAATAATGTTTTTTCTCTATATATCAACCCCTACTTGTGCTCAAAAACTATAACTACCTTATAATGATCCTCTCCTTGTGTGATGTACATTCTATAGTCTGTGTTTTTAATCTATGGCTCTCATATACCATCATAGTTTGGTGACATTTTATTTCAACATCAGTCAGTAATCAATCAGTTTTAACCAAATATTCATGGCATCTTGACAAGCAGGAAAATTGTGCTTACGTGACATGACTCACAGTCTGCACATGAGTCATGTTGTTTTATTACATTCAGACTTTGAGGTCAGTGCAGAAGAAAAGCTCATGTGAACATCCGATAAAAACTGTCATGTCTATTTTGGTCGTCAGGGTTCAGAGTGTTTTTGTACATGGAAAACCTGGTCGTACCTGCAGCAGGAGGGATGAAAACGTTAAGATGTCTGAGTGAATAAATCTGTGACCTGTTCGTGATCACATTCAGAGGCTCTGGCTGTAAACAATGTGCGAGTGAACACCTGACCAGCTGCAGACGCTTCTGCAGACGTTGTAACAGAATTGTTGTGCTTCAAATGTTTGTTTTTCATTTCAGCAGGACTGTCTAAAGTTTCATCCAGACTCAGTTTTAAGCGGCAGGTGATGTGTGCTGTTTCCTTTTGTCCGCTGGTTAAAGTAGAACAATGTCCATCAGCTGCTAAAAAAAGCAGCTTATCTTCTCAGGCTGACTCTGCTCAGTGTCTTCACTTGTTCTTCCTATGATCTCTGTGAGTGAGGAGGAGGAGACCAGACCTCATCCTGAGAGTCCGAGTCATCCGGTCCCATCCCAGATTTCCCAGCAGCTTTGTCTCGTCCACGTGAAGAGACTCCGTTAATGTCAGTCAGCGGGACGTAGGAGTAGTCCCGACGTTCAGGGAAGAGAGCCGCCGCTGATCCTCGACAGGCCTGAAGGATGTGAACCACCAGGCTGATGGACAGCAGAGAGAACAGGGCCACG
The DNA here is from genome assembly GCA_037367365.1 of Apogon talboti. NCBI lineage: Eukaryota > Metazoa > Chordata > Actinopteri > Kurtiformes > Apogonidae > Apogon > Apogon talboti. The sequence continues at coordinate 18,056,968 of JAPQRQ010000009.1, forward strand.
GTGACCATCATCCACGAACGTCTGCGGAGAAATGACCAAATCAAATCAAAATCAAATCAAATTTTATTTACATAGCGCCAAATCATAACAGAAGTTATCTCATGACACTTTACATATAGAGCTAGTCTAAACCAGACTCTCAAGCCAATTTACAGAAACTCAACAGAATCCTCCAGGAGCAAACAGGTTTAGATGAGGTTGGAGGTTGAGTTCAGGTCCTAAACATGTATCATAAGCATCTCTGGTTGATCTGCAGGTTCATGGAACTACCACTGTTTGAGCTTCTACTGGTCCCAAAAGACTTTTAATAAAAATTTTTTATTGTACACATTTCAACATTATAACAGCTGTGTTTCCATGACATACTGTATTTTTATAACAATTTTGTAAAAATTGCATTAGAAAGCATTGATAGAAATGTCTCTATATCAGTGGGGACTGAGAGATCCAAATAAAAAATCATGTTTAAGTAGAATTACGCGCCACAATCCAAATCGTCCTTTTCTCAGCTCCTGTAACATATTTTTTCCTGGACTTTTTTAAGCTTAGGCTGTGGTGTGATGATATGTTTTGCTATTGACTAAAAATCTGTGCTATTTATGAAAGGTTAAAGGTTAACTCGCTTTGTTACCTTTAATTGTACTCATTCTAATGCACACACACACACACACAGTACCTCGCAATTAGCATTAGCATTAGCACACAGACAGGAGCAGTGAGCTGCCGTTAAAGGTGCTCGAGGACCAACTCCAGATCTTCATCAGCACCGTGGTTAGAGAATGACCGGAGAATTAAACTATATGTACCTGTTTTAATGGTGGGGGAAACTGGAGGACACCTGTGTGATACGGAGAGAGGTTCTGTTGGTAGATCCACGCCTTAAAGTGACACCAACACTCACAATACCTTCTACTGGTGGAAATAAAAAGGTTTCTGATCATTTTTCTCATCAGAACTGCACATTGTTCCATCTGTACCTTCAAAAAAAAAAAAAAAAAACCTAGTAACGGCTAACAATCCCTCGCTTGCATGTGAAAGGTAAGTACGCCTTTGAATGCTGTGCCTCATCGACCATCTGACACGGAAAACAAAGGATTGATTTAAAGTGGATGATAAACAGAACAGAACAAACGACTGCAAACTGATTTCTACACCAAACTGACGGGTTTAACATAAAGCAGACTCTATCATTTCATGTGCTTCTAAGAGCCTGGAGGTCATTTAAACCAGTTCTGCTTTGAATTTACAAGCATTTGGCAGACACGTGGAAAAAATGTCACACCTCGGCTCACGACACATTTATTACATCTGTGGGATAGTTTTTCTATGCGCCCACATTCATTCAAAAACACCACAAATAAATGCTCCTAACTCCCTTCACTGCAGTTTAGCTCTTCTTTGTTATACAACCTTTACATATTTTTGTTCAACATGTTAAGGTTTAATCTTCAGATACAATCTCGTTACTGCCTTTAGGTGCGGGATAATTGGACACACAGATGACAGAGGTCAAAAGGTCAGAGGTCAGATGGGCTCACGACACATACTCTGACAGATAAGGCCGCTCTCTGTGAACGTCTTCATCTCGTCTCCATGATGTAAACATCTGTTTGGCCAAACAGTGTCCAGCTGCGGAGAGACAAAGGAAAAATGAGGAAGAAGAAGAAGGACAAGGGTGATGCAAGACAACTATGGTTATACTATAATTACTGGTTTCAACTACTTTAATTAGCTCTGTTTGTGAACATTAGGGCAAATGAGGCTCGTTTTGTGGTTTTGAGGAACATGAAAGCAACAAGAAAACAAAGATGCATGAGATATGTTTCTTTTAGTTTGAATCCAATACTGACACCTGAATTTGGATCTGAGAGCATGCATTCTTTTATGAGATATTTTTGCAGATGTTTAAATAAATTATTAATGGTGTACAACTTCCAGCTGTCTGAATTTTGAGTTTACACACATTACTGCTTACTGTTTTGTTTTTAACTGGGATCAGACTTGCATTTAATGCTCTTTAAGATCACTTTACGTTGAAGACAGAGTTCTAGACAAATCATTTTGATCTTAATCTATCATTGTATGTAAATATAACAATAAATATATATGTATCACTGTGCAGTGGTTGGTTTTATGTGAGAATGTGAGTAAGTAAATGGATAGCATTAGGTTTAAGGATTTGTAACACCAGAAAGTTACACACAAAAGACCTCAACTCACTTTGACAAATTAGGAGGTAGATACATTAAGTAAATCTGAATCCAAGTCTGGGAATATGGAGTATTAGAGAATTAGTCAAGAGTGTGACATCACAGCCAAAGGAGACAAAAACTAAAGCAATGTCTGTCCAGTGAAAGGTTGTTTTCTTTTTACTGAAATCACAGATCTTATGAGTAAGAATGTGTTTCTGCTCATGTTACATTTTTTACATATTCGACATTGTGGCTGCACCAGCATGGTGTCAGTACAAAACACAAAAATCAGTTTGCAAGCTGATGTGTGAATGGAGCTGCTCCCAGCTGAGTGGATATAGTCCTGATCTGTTTGGACTGATAGCATCAACAAAGACAGAACTGTTTTCACTTCTGCTCTATGCAAATAATCAAACATTAGCAGACAGGGAACTCACACACAGATGCTCACACACACCATGCAAACACTTTATCTGTTGGCTTCCTTCTCACACACTGTTTCACTATGTACACTCTGTGTTAATTTACACACCTGTTGAATTCAGTCTTTGTGTTAACGTTAGAAAGGCTGCAGGTTGAGCTTTGAAGGTGCAGAGTGAGATCCATGTACGCAGGATTTTTCTCACAGTTCCTACATTTCTTACATTTATAAGGCTGGGGTGCATCTCCCAAGCGTTTTTGGGTGCCACATAGTCCAAATAATGTAAAATGAAAAACACAAAAATATCTAAAATTACTTTGCCCAAATCTAATGGCTGCATTTTTTTTGATTATGTCTGTTTACCTTCTCTGAAAAGATATGGTAGTAGTAATGGCCCAAAATGACTGAGGTTCAGTTTTTTTTATTGGGAAAATTTTACCTTTTATTGCCTCACTGTGTGGTTAAATCTTCCACAAACTCAGACATGACCTACACCCTCTGAAAACTGAGGAAAAACCTGAGTCAGGAAAGTAAACAGTCTGAATTGTTAATATGAATCCTTCAATTGATCCTCACCCTTTTTATTTCAGACAAAACATTTCAACAGGGATGATGCTGGTGTGTGGTCTGTATATCTTCAAAATCACAATGTAAAAACCAATAAATGACATTTAATTTGTGTTGTCTTTAAGCAATTGCATCTGAGGAACTCTGACACTAGAGTCAAAATATAGAGATAAACTGCATGTCTTTAGTAAATCCCTGCGGTAACTGTCTTCAGAAGAGGGCTGGTACAAACTAGTAGCAAATGGGCTGGATTCATATCTTTATGTACAATAAATTTAAGAAACAGGGAAAACAAGACGCTGAGATGCTGCAACCAGAAAGTCAGTCTATTCTGCCGAAAAACCTGCATCTTTACTCATATATTAGGCGGGTCATTCATGTTTTCAGCTGTGTTTGATTGTACCTCTGTGTAAGGTGTAGTTGGTCTGTCCTTGCACTGTGATGTTACAGCTTCCTGTTTGTGGGTCACATGGACACATGTCGTCACAGCGGCACTCCTGAGAGCAGGACGGACCGAAGAAACCCAGAGGACACACTGACCGAGAGAGAGAGAGTATGTTCAGTTTTTCAACATATGCGAGACGTAAAACTAATACGATTATGTACAATCCCAGTCCAACATTAGATTTGTTGATTTAGTAAAGTTCTAATGGCCACAAATGTGCATTTCTCAGTCTGTGTATTCCAATCTATATATCTATATGTGAAGTATGTACAGCAGTAAAAAAAAAAAACAAAAAAAAAAAAAAGCTTCGATAAACCACAGCGGTTGTATTTAATGTGACCTCCCTTTGCACTTAATATATCTTTAACTCTTTTGTTCAGACAATATGAGATTTATTGCATTAATTTTCTGATGTTTTATACCTGGTTTCATTCAACACATGTCGGATGTTTCTAATTGTGCTGCTTCTTGTCATGAGGTCAAAGGTCGCACTGTATAGAGGATTTAACCTTTAGAAACCATTTAGTTCTATTTTTGTGTGTCTTTTAAGGCTGTGCACATATGCCCTGTATTTTCTTATTGTATGTGAAAAAAAAGAATAAGAAATAAACATGTATATTCATTTGAGGCCTGCAAGAACAACAAAGCTAAAGGTGGCCTATGACTGTTGCATAGTACTGTATATGACACGGTTTAACATATCCAGGCCTAAGTTCACACGGTGTGGCACCATCCACTATCATTCTGGAATAGAAAAGGTTCTCTGTTTAGTCCTTTATAAGAATCACTCTTGTGTTGTGCAGAGCTGAATGCAGAGCTCAGTAAAAGTGCCTTGTTGTGCAAAATAGTGTCAGGAGAGAGGCTGTTTTGTTGGCTCATACATGTCTGAGGAAGAATGCTGTGGTATTAAAATGACTAAATTCCTACATAACAAAACACCACAAAAAGGTGTGTGTCTTTGCCAAAACTATTTGCAGTGTGCAGTGGCAGCCCAGAGGTTGATCTTCCACATAATGAGTGGGACGTTCAAAAAGGTAGGACACAGATAAGACGGAGACAGAAGAAATGTAATCCTGCCACTGTGTGATGGAAACAAACATCCTCATTCTGGTAGAGAACATCCAGCAAGTCAGACTACATATGACATTTAAAAACAATTTGTAAATGAAGTGTTGGACAGTAAAGTTGATACATAGAGAAGTAAATATGGAGGGATTTAACATAAAACATGTTTGATACAAATGCAAAGATGTTCACCGTTTTCACAGCTGTTGCCATGGAAACCAGGAAGGCAGGTGCATCGCCCATGGACTGGATTGCAAGACCCATTGTTAGCACAGGCGCAGGTCTGTTTACAGCCGTCGCCGTAGAAACCTTGGAGGCACACTTTAATAGAGGAAAACACATAAATGTTTGTAGAAGGAAAAGCGTAATTCAGTTAAATACAGGTTATTTTCTGCACTATGACGCATGATGTGACGTTTGAAAAATAACTGGAGTCAGATTACCATTATTGGTATTATTTAGTTATTTAATAATTTATGTCTTAACATGTGTTTTATGTTTTGTCTGTGTAATGTCTGTAATAAAACAGCAGGAAAAATTCCAATCAATATTCAAGTCACACCTCATGAATAATGTCACGTGTAGCTGCTTTCAGATTACTGATCAATTATGGAAGTTGTTTAAAGAAAACAAAAACATTGTGTCCAGCCTATGATTAGGTCCTGATTACCTTGGCTGCAGTTCTTTCCTCTCCATCCAGCATCACAAACACAGCCGTCTGCAGCAGGGAAACACAGACACACAGTGTATAACTATAAAATAATACAATATGATTACAATATACTCTCATGGAAATAAATATGACTCATCTACTAAATTAGTCCAACAAATATAATTATGTGTTTATCCTTAATTTTGATAAACTCCTTACAAATGTCTTTTAGATGCAGCCTGTTCTTTAGAGAAATTGCAGATTAGCTCTTGAAAATTCAGTTGGTTGAATTTCTGCACTTTTTGCCATCAAATCCTCCATACAGACGAACAGCAGAAGTGAATTCATCCTACAAACAGTATTGTATGTTTATGTAAAACCTGATTTATCTTGTTGGTCTGTGTTTTAGAGAAACATTATGGTCTCTTCACGTTTCTTTAGAGAACAGAAGAAACAATAGTTTTAACAAAATGACCCAAAGGTCTGTGGAGGCTGTAACTGTAATCTATTACCATAACACAGAAAAATGTGCAATTTACTTAACTTCACTAAATGAAATGTTGCTTGTTATTGGGAGGATACATCGAAATCTATTATTTTTGTGTAAAAAGCTTATACAAAGAATATAAGGGGATGTCATTGGACAAAGAGCTAAAAAGACAGAAACACTATTGTCCTGTAACATTACTGGTTTATTATTAGACTCAAACTCATCTCTGTGTCTCATCATCAAACTTTGTGATTGTTCTTGTTTAGAAAATAGGTTTAAACTGCTCCTGAGTCTGATAACAGCCGACCAACTCAGAGGAAGAAAAATCCACCAATCCTTGAAAATCGAAAAGTGATGCTTGATATCGATGTTGGTTTCGTTTCATTCCTAGACTAGAAGTGACACAAGAGGAGACACGTAGTATTGATTGTTTACAAGAGCTTTAGAATGGAATGGTTTTGAAGCTCTGTGTCAGCAATAAAATAATGAGAAAGAGCATGGCATCCAACATGAACTTATGACACAAAAGTGAGCAAAATGGGCCAGTCCAACATATGGCTGATAACTTTCAGCACGTATGGTGAAAAAATACTAGATGGTTTTCCTATTCCACTCATGGAAGATGGACACTGTGATTGCTATATCCCCACAGACTATTTCCTGACGAGTTAACAAGTCAGTGAGATAAAGTAAATGCATTAAAATATTAGTTCTCCTTCCTTCCTCCTCCTTTAGGATTCTGTACCTACACTCGTCTTGGTTGTTGTGGTTCACACTTACTGGCGGTGCAGACTCCGTGGGCTCCACAGGCTGGAGGTTGACACACCAGAGAATCGCAGCTGTCTCCCTGCCAACCCTCCTGACAGCGACAGCGCCCGTCCACACAGTCACCGTGTCCACTGCAGTCTGATGGCTGGCAGCGCCGCTGATGGACGCAAAGGATGGTGGACACTTGACGGGCACAACGCCACCTACTGTCAGCTTTACTGGAGAATATAAATAAATATGATTACTATATTATATACGTTACTCTACTATATAATTACTTTAAACACTAACAACACAGGAGAAGAAAACATTAACACACATGACATATGTCTCTGGTTGAATTAAACCTATTTTTTCATATGGTGAACTAAGGCCTTGTTGACTGACCAGTGATCAGATGGATAGCTGGCCAATGAGCCATGATTCACGTATGTGGAAGACCCGCCTCCGTCGAGATTTATGGCATTGATCACTCCGTATTTCTTCAGAAACTCAGCCATCTCCCAGAGACTCATTCTGCACAGACACAGAAAAACAGACATTAATACAGACTAAAATACACAAATAGGATAATAGATTCTGCCTGTAGGGATGAAGTGACATTAAAACCATCTTATTTTTATCTTTAATTCCATGACAAGTCAAACCACCTCCTAGTCCAATCCTTTGGTTAATTATTACTCAATTTATAATTAAAAATTATATCAATTTCAAAGCAAATTAATGAAAACACAGATCCACAATAACGCCTTCCCATCAGGCCACCAAACACGAAAACTCTCTGAGACCGTGTCTGGAATGTATCAAGACCATTATCCAGTAGACAGTTTCCACTTCCTATAATAAAATGTCCAGTACTAATCAGATATCACTGAACTTCTGATTTGGAACAATAATGAATAATCCGTAGGTGAGCAGACTGTAAATGTCGTAATTACTGGGTGTGGTTTAACACTTACACATTCTGCTTCCGGCGATGTTTTTTTATTTATGTGTGTGAAACTAAAAAGGCTTAAATGTGAAACTAAAAAGGCTTAAATAATGTACAGTTTTTAAAACTTTAATGAAAGTAGGAATGTTTGAAATGTGATATTTAGACTTAGTGTGGTTTGAATTCCCTCATCCAAACCTAAAACCCAGTATAATAAGTGAACAGCAAACAAACGGATCAACTCTTAATTCAAATCTTTTCCAACCGAGTCTTCTATCTAAAGTTAAGTTCTGTTACATTGTTTAGGCCACCTCTACTTTGTTATTTCTACATCATTTTGCACATGATCTCCAAAATGTTGCAGCTCATCTTTTAACAGGAGGAACATTTACCCTGCACTGACCTGCATTCACTGACTCCATGAACGTTTTAGGATTGATGTACAGACTTTATTGTTGACCACAAATCGTTATATGGACTCGTTACTCTGACCTTTAACAGACACTTATCCCATTAAGATCACAAGATACAATCAGCTTTTGGAAAGATCAATGTTGAAGCACAGAGGAGACTGCAGTCTTCAGTCCAACATGGCGGAGGTGTAACTGTGGTTGCAAGAAATTAGCCTTTTTCCTCTTATCAATATTAGTTGTTTGACAGCTGCAAGAGTGTCAATAAAGAGACTGTGGTGCAGCTGAGAAACAGCTCTATTGCTGCTCAGGAATAATATATAATGTCTGAGTAAATGTTAATGTATGTTGTTTGCCCAAACTGTGGAACAACTGTTGTCTATGTTCCTCTGCCTGTTTTTAAACCTGATCCTTGATCATTGATGTTTAACCATGAGAACTCCCTCTGAATAGCTGTGTTTCTATATTTACTATCTAAGTATTTTAGCCAATTTTAAGTGAACCTTATTTTTAAGTGAAAGTCTGCTTGTTGCTACAACCAGCCAGGTTTTCATGCTTTATGGGAATATCCAGGACGATCCGAGTTAAATGTTCACTATGCCAGAATTTATTGAAAAATCTGGTTCTGTCTCTTATTAAGAACATTAAATCCTCTAACTGAAAGAGTGTAAAACAGTTTTTTGTAAAACGTAGGTGTTTTGGGAATTTTTTTTTTGAGATATAAAGCGGCTTATGCCATTATCATTTTGTCTCCAAACTTATCTTTGTCTTCTTGTTGTCTCTTTTTTCTAAACTATGCATCACTTTGGTCAACAGTTGTTTTTAAAAGTTTACTCAGAAATTTGCATTGAACTGAAATCATTTCATTCTTTTACTGAATAATAATCTTCTATATAATGTGGAAAAACACATTAAGAGACTGAAGCCACAATATAAGAGTGCTGTTTTTGACTGGGCACTGAATCAAAACACACACATTTTATGGACTACTATATGAGGTACAAATGGAGTGTGAGGGGTGTGTGTAGATATATTCTGACCTGTCAGTTCTAACACTATCACATTAATCTTCAGAGTCAATGCAGGGTCACTGGAAAGAGCAGCCAATGGAGAGAAAGGCAAGTCAATAAAATCGATCAGCAGAAGGTGTTTAATCTGATGAGGTGATGTGAGTCTGTTGGGAACTCTTTCAGAAAATAACCCCCCCCCTCCCGTCTTTCTATAGTCTTACACATTTTATCTCTGCCTCTAATCTCTTTTCACTGACACGTGGAATTCTTCTCTGTCTTTTCATCCACTAATATCAATGTCAGGTTTGTTTACTTAGTCTTTGAGGAGAGAGTTTTTTACCTAAACCTGAAACCTGATGATAGATTAGTCTAAAAAAAAAAAAAAAAAACACATAAAAATCAACAACTAGGAAATCAGAAAAGCCAAGGTTGTGAGGGTAAAATGGAGATGAGTTCTATCTACTGCGTTGAAATTCAGTAAAGAGTGATGGTCATTAACGGAATTTCAAGCTGTTTTGCTAATATTAACATAACAAGGCTCACTGGTGTGTTTTTAATGACACACACAGAGACCAATAAGACAAATTCACTCCAAACTCTCTGAAGCTCCAGGGTTTTCCTTAGGATTCTTAGGGTTTAGCTGCTGTGATGGCTTTCTGTTGCTGTTGCTGTTGTTGAAGAAATCTATGTATTTATGCAAAATTATGGGCCTATACTGTTACAGTCAGGGTGCTCGTGAGGTCTCTGGGGGGCTTGGGTGTTGAGTAAAAATCGCCTACCAGGAAAATTTGACCTATTATTTCAATAAACTTGTGGATTCATTGTCACATAATTTCACCAAGTCTTTCCATAAAAATAAATGTCACATCATTTTGGACCCGAATTGTTATTATTATTACTACCATGTCTGCAGACAAAATTTGGAAAAACTGTGCAAATAATAAACAATTAACACCCAAAAAGCTTAGTAACATTGATTGATTTTACATTTATTTAGCTTAGGCACTGCACAAAATGATTAGTTAACTGTTAACCAGGCTCATACAGTATTTGATCTCTCTTGTATGATAGAGAAATCCCAGCCATTTTTCTGTTTCTTTAGGTCAGGTTTCTATGCTTTACAACTGTGGGGAAACCCCTGAGATCTGTGTCCCATTTATTTTCTCATGGTAAATATAAAGACCTCAAATGGAGCTTGTTTTTCTTTCTTGGTCATGCAAAATCAGACTCTGCATATTTAAAGTCCTCTAGGGTCATTTTTTATTGACTCAAAGGGCGCAAGTCACTTTGTGTTGATGAAATAAATTATTATGCGTTTTCTGTCAACCACGTCTCTCATTTGTCACTGAAGTGAAAATAAATGTCTGATCCACTCGCTGGATGGTAACTACAAACTCTACTAAGAATAAGTCCATTTTTACAGCTCATTAGATGAGCAGGAGAAGAGGAAGGAACTGTAAAGTGACTGTTAATCTTCTAGAAAATGTAAAAGTCCATTATGGAGCTTTTGGACATTCAGGTTCCTCTTGTCTTACCCTCTGACTCCAGTCTGTCCCTCAATGTGGAACAGGATCAGTCTGCCCTCAGCATCATGGCCCACTGCCGTCCTCGCCGACACCACGTCCACAAAGTGGCGGAAATCGCCTTCAAAACAACAAAAAAAGAATAGTTGATACTACAGTTTAGAATAATTAAACACCTAAAACCTACAATGTGTCAGTTTTCTGAAGAGTGACCTCTGGCAAACACAAAAACATGGTCCTTTTTTGCACGTAGACTTTGAGTCAATGTGTCAAACGTTTTTCAGGTCAAGATTATTGTTCGTGATGATTTTTATTCTTTTAATTTAAGTCAAATTTGTTGTCAGATTTGTCGATAATAGAAATTTCAGCAATAGTAACGTGCAAGCTTTTAACAGCAGAAGTCCAGGAAATTATAACCTGTAGTCGTAAAGAGAATCCAAATTTGGGAACACAACATCCTTGCAGAGTTTCATTAGCTGATGTCAACCATAAACCAGATGAATTTAATGTTATTTCAATGTTGCTGACAAATCTCCACCATAAGAACAAAACCATGAGTTTCTCTTGTTATCCGAATTGTTTGGTGTGAGGTGGTCTGTCTTAAGTAAATCTTTTTCTCATCTTGACGTACAATCTGATCTATTTTATATTATCCCATCATACAAATAGTTATATTCATGATGCAAGGGAAGAAAATCAGCAAAAAGGTTAATGTAATGCAAGTAAATCAGTCATTTCTTGGTTTTTTTTTGGTTCTATTATTCTATTAAAACATTCTATACATATGTTTTAATCTAATACATAATGTGCTCTTCTGGTGAAAAACTGAAATGATCTCCTGTAGTTGAGGGGCAGTAAGTGTTACCTCTCAGTGTTGACTATTAGCCCAGATTACTGGATATAAATGATGTCATACCTGTTTCCTGCATCTTGTCACACTCTGCTTTCAGGCTCTGTTCGATGTAAACCTCACTGTTCCTCAGCAGCCACACCACACCGCTGACCAGCTGGACGAACGGGTTGGACTGGTCCAAAACATCGTCTTCTGACAAGTACCTGAGAGGATAAGAAGGAGAAGGAACAAATTCAGCATCAAAAACTACCAATGACCATAATGCTATGTCTATATTCTACACTCTATTGCCTCTTTCTCTAGTTCAAAGTCATGTTAAGGTTGTTTTTTTTTTGTCCGATTTTATCCTGTGTCCAATTGTTTCCATCCTAATCCATCCAAAAGGTGATGGACAGGGTCACAGGTCAAGACAGAGGTTTCAAGTATGTGCACGTGACTTGAGTATTTATTTTTCTCACAACTTTTGACCTTAACTCTCTCCACTTTAACACAAATATCTGTACTTTCTCCTTACATTTTTCAAAACAGGCTTGTTAGTTCACTTTTAATGCATTTGAGGGGAAATATTTTGATTTTACCTCATTACAGAGTCAACTTAAATAGAAGGGATGATAACACAAAGATCAGATAACCCTGTGGTGAATCCATTGGTTAAAAAAGAAAGAAGAAAAGGTGTAAAAGAAAACAAAACACAACAGTCAGTAAATGAATAAATGATTATGGAGGAAGGTGTCATAATACTAGAGGGTTTAATAGTCTTGGTATCATATTAATATGAGTTTCGGTTAACTTTACAGCTGATAGAAAGGTTCTTCAGAGGCCTAAGTTTCCACTGGAGTGAAAATGTTGTGTTGCCCCGTCTGACACAGAGACATTGCCAAATTGAAACAGGATCATATGTTTACAAAACTGTGTGACTAAACTGGGTCAAAATGAGGCAGAGGTGGTACCATTGTGGCCTCGTGGACGCAGATGTGAGGATTATAGTGGCTGTTTCAAGCAATTGTTTTTTGTTTTTTACAAGCAACACATTTTAGGATTTCTACTGAATATACGGTTGAAAATGGACAAATATAAGTTTCAGTTACTTTGTCATACAGTCCATCCCTGATTTTGCTTGATGAAAAATTTATTTGATCAAGTTACTGTGGTCATAGATTATCTTGTACAGATCTTGACATCTTACAGAACAATGTACTAAGATCAAATCATAGAGTTACTAAAGTCATGTGATAAAGACATTCTTCCAAAATATGCACATTATGTATTTGGTCATTTTTCTACCTTAAATAATACTAATACTTGTCCTAATATTACTACTACTACTAAAAGGAAATAAATAAATAAATAAATAAATAAATAAAATATAATAATACTAATAATAATAATAATAATAATAATAATATCAGCCCTAAAATGTCAGAAAATTAATAAATTCCAGATATACATTTTTAAAAATGCATCAACAGGCAAATGATAAAACAAATTAGGTCGCTTGCAGAAGTGTGTTATTGTTGCTTTAATTTCACTATTAAAAAACCCAGATATGGCCTGTGATGTGATCACTATTTCGGGGCATTTTACAGACATATATGGTCTAGAACAATGTAATCTACTCAGTCAGTTTTGGTGCGATTACATCATTTTTCACAATGACATCACAAGACCTGTAGGGACAAACTCTGAGAGCAGTGGCCATGTTGTTATTTTGGTTGCTGGAAAAAAAACCCTGCTCACAGTAGTGACACATAAAATGTAATCTTTGGAGTAAATAGTGGGTCTGTAACTCATAATAAACCGTGTGTCACACCTGATGTTTTCTGTTGCGTGTGTGGATAATGTTTGTCTGGTTGTAACAAGTTTATAGTGCGGTTATGGTTCATCTGTGTTTATTTATTTGAGCTTCTGTCTGGTTTCACACTGAACGTGGCAGCAGCATTACTCACCTCAGATACCAAACAAACAAGCTGAATAGACTTTTTCACAGTTTACTGATAACTGTGTGGGCACATGTGCTTGTTTGTGCGGTGACTGAGTGTTGACCTCATCGTGGCATTTAAAATATGTCTTTCTGCAACTGAGCTGTGAATGGGAAATTGCAGTAACCTGTTTTCACTGTTAATAATTTGAAACAACTAAATTGCAAATATTAACACCTAGAATTTATCATTTATATAGTCAGGAGAGTCCAATTAAAACACAATATTTTAATATACACAATATTACACAATATTTGCCTTCTGGAAGGAAAAAATACAAACACAAACAGTGCCAGTGCAATAGAAAGAAGACAAACAGAAAAGATACAAGGATCAAGGACTAAAAAGAAAAACATGGAGATAATCAGAGTTTAGAGCTCAAATACAACAATTACTTCATTTCAGGGTTTCTGTTCTAAGGACCTGCTTGTTTTACATCGTATTAAACTTTTACTGCTTCCTTTATTTTATTTATTTTTTTATTGAACTATATAATTACATATGAGTTTATTTTATGCATGATTTGGTTTACTAAGAATGTGGCATGGACTAAATAGAGGGAAATAGTATGAAATTCAGATTTTTATGGTCAATAATTATAATTCAGAAGATAAATGACTCATGAAAAACTTGGTGTGTTCCAGATTGCATGGAGATTAATTTGTCAATAAATATTATTTAATGTGTATTTTGGTTTTGTTACCACAGTTGGCATATTACTGCACTGAGTCATGTTGACCTAATCTCATCATCTGCGATGTTTCTGGGTTGTTTATCAAATTAAAACAGAGGTTCGGAGTTGGTAGAATGAGCAAACAGGAAGGCAGTCGGCTGCAAATGTGGTTCAGTTGGGAGAAAAGCACAAGAGGAGGCCAGAGGCAGTGAAATGTGAGGTCAGCTGCAGATACGCAGAGAAAAACAACTGAAAGCTGTTTGACTTCATGTAACATGTTATTCTTATGCACCGAGGAGAACAAATGACTGCTCGTGCCTTATTGAAATGTAAGCTTTGTAAAACACGTGCTTTATTTTCAGGATTTTTCCTCAAGTAGTTCTGCGTTATCTATGTGTGACAAAGCTTCTTGTTATCTTACTAAATTGTCAAGGCTACATCTTTCACAAGAGTCTTAAATATTAAAGAAACTGTAGTTATCATCAGTAAATATTATGTCCAAACTAACTACTGAATTTGTCCAAAACACACACAAAGTATTACCTGTTTTTGTCTCTAGTCTTTAATAAACATAAGCTCAGGGAAATAAAAACTCATAAAGCACTTAAACCAGTAAAAATCACTACTGATCCTTCATTTAGACAACAAAGAGATTCTCGAAAAAATAAACCAAAGAAGAAGGGTAAAGGAAAGAAGGGAAGAGGCGTGACAACATTGTCTTGTTGTACAGTATGTCACCAGAGCATCTGAGAAACCTGAGGGCTTTCTTCAAATATCCTTGTGAACTTCAGACTCAAACAACTTAAAGCATCGATCAGCCACATACAATACAATACAGTAGTGACAACCCTTAACACCTTTTCAAGTACATTTCAACACTTAACTCTACTGGTATCTATAACTCCACAGGGGTCAAAGCAGTTCTGCACACTGAAATGTGTTTTTGAGCTCTGAACCGACTTATATCATAGCACTGTGATAAAACTAGAGCTGCATAATCAATGCAGCCACAGTCACGATCACAGCTTCAGCCTGTGCAGTATATTGCAAAAGACTGTTATTTCAAGGTCAAGTGTGTGTCTAGTGATATTATATTCAGTGACACGAGGGTATAAAAACAGTTACTGTGTAAAACATGCAAAAGTAAACCTGTTTATAATGTGTGTTAAAGTTTTTTAATACTAAAGAGTTTTTTTATGCTAGTTAATGTTAATGTGGTCAGCAATCTTTGCATTTTCCTCAATGACCAAGCAAACAAACTCACATGCAAATTATGAAGCTGTCCACAGTAATCACATTCATCAAATTGTGCAGCCCTACATAAAACACAGTTAATATGTACAAACACTCTGCCACTTTAATTTTACTTCTTACCCAAACACCAGAGTGCCATCCCTTCTGATTCCAAATTGAGCGTTCTGCACTCCTCCGCTGTCCTGCATCAGCCTCCCATCACTCACCACGTTACCCAGACACTTACAGGACGTGGTGTTGAAGAAGCCGGCGTTCTGAGCGTACAGACAGCCTGCTGCTTTGGCTGTTTCCTCCACTGTTGCACATTTATTCATCCCACAACCACCAGGGCCACCGGGCTCCAACACCGACACCGTCCTCAGAGGGTCGTGGACCACCGTCATGTGACCTGAAGAGGAACAAGCAACAGGGTGAGCTATGAGGACGTTTCTTCAGTTCCCAAGGGACCAAGGCCCTGTTCAGAACTGACATCAACAGCCATGAGAGCAAATGTAGTCAAATGTATTAAGCTCCGGTGCAAGGTCTGATCAGTCAGGACACATTTGAACATGACCTGAGATACAGTGGAGGGAAAAAGTTGTTGGACATTCCATGCATTTGTGATAGACTGCATTAAGATTCACTCTTCATTGAACTCTGCCAAGTATTGTGCCATTCTCCAAACCCACATGTGCCCCTCTGCACATGTTCT
>JAPQRQ010000009.1:18080955-18093556 GCA_037367365.1 Apogon talboti
GATCTGTGCTTTTATCAGGAAAAGTCACATTCATACAACAAACATTGACCCAAATGGGAGAAACTGTGTAAGTATTGGTAATAAATAATTGTTTTTGAGTTAATATTTCTTAAAATGTACTATTTAAATGCAATATCTCTGAACAGATTTTGTCACAGTCTATAAGTGTTTCAGTGTGATTCAAAACCTAAAAACGGTTGTTACTGAAAATGTGCTGCAGGTGAAGTTAGTCAGTAATATTTTATTTGCAAACATGTGACCAACTTATAAAAGACTGGAGTTTAATGTCAAAAAGCTTAATTTTATAATTCACTTAATTGATGCTGTGGTTATGATTATTTTATGATTTATATTTAAGATGCTTGCATTTTGGGTGAATATTTTCCGTGAACTTCTTAAACTTTCATAACAACATTAAGAGGAGCAAAGTAATGGAAAATTTATGAAATTAAAGATGTAAGTAGAGTTTTCAGGTGAACTGATGATTTCAGATGAAGTGTGTGTCCTTCAGGGTTAAAGGATGTCCACGCGGACCACGCAGCGAGTCACATCGGTAAAGCTCAGGGAATAGTGACATGTCTGAGAGCAACGCCGTATCACAGCAGCCGACGGAAAGTCTACCTGCCCATGGACATCTGCATGCTGGTGAGAAACGAATGCATATCGACTGCCAGTTATAAGGCTGCAATTCACGTTTAGAGAAACCTTGGAGGCTGAAGCGGCAGATTCAATATTCTCTGAGCCGATCAATGAATGGAATAATTTAGGTGTGAATGCCTGAGTGGAGTTGTTGCACTCAGTCAGAATTTCTGATACAAGACTAAAGAAATCAGCCGGTTCATAACAGTGCACAGCTTGTACCCATTTGTCGAGTTCACACTGAAAGTCTTATGTATCAGTGTCCTAAACTCAAAGTTTTCTAAAAGTGACATGCAGCAAATGACAAAGATACAAGCTATTCATAATTTACAAATTTGTTAAATCATCCCCACCTATATGTATATCAACAGGTTAATAATACATACACCTAAAATCCTGCCTTTTCCTTGCTCTTCATCCGATGTTAATGAAACGTATTGTGTGTGTACAGAAGACGACTTAGGATGTCTCAACAAAAGTTTATATACAGTTACTGTCTGAAATGGTTCAGAGTTTAGAACCATTTCCTGCCAAGCTCCGCCCTCGTTTGATTGACAGCAGTCCTTGACCTTTCCACAGTTCTTAAATCCTTTCTCAGTTTTGTGAAGCTCTCTGCACAGTCAAATAAAGATCCAAACCATAGATGGTACATAAATAGTGGTGAAACCCTCTGTGGCGTCACCCGTTGGTTTGAGGCCATGATGATATCTGTGTGTTTATTTTGGATTAAGAGTGTGGAGTTGGAGAAGGGTGAGTGGTGAAAGGTAAACTTCCTAAAAACACTGACTAAATTGGTTAACTTTGTCATATTAAACACCATGAAGTCATTTCCACTGCTTAATACATATTATACACTTGTGTTTTATAACAGTAATGTCAAAACTGTAAAATGTGTAATGACACTAATTACTGCTGCCTGAGCTAATTAGCAGGCTCGCTGGCAGACCCTATAATTCAACACAAACTCATGCTAATATTAGCACATTCAGCTAAGTTATGTCAGTCAGTCAGTCATCTTCTGAACCATTTTATCCTCAAGAGGGTCGTAGGGGTGCTGAAGCCTATCCCAGCTACCTATGGGCAAAGGCAGGATACACCCTGGATGTGTCGCCAGTTCATCACAGAGCTAAGTTATGTCAGATACTGTAATTAAACAGTGATAAACTTCTTGACAGAATTCTCTGACGGTCTTGTTAGTGAAACTGCTTTAACACAACAATGGCAGGACGGCCTGTTAGGGAGAAAATAAGTTTTATTCAATAAACAAGAGCCCTGAATGTCTGACTTTGCAGCCGAGCTAAAGTTAGGCGTTAATGGAAACCACACAGATACAGACTCACCTGTCAATCACAGCAGCCACGCCCAGAGTTGAGCATAACTCAAGCTTTAAGCCTAAATATAATCTAAACAAAACACAAAGTAGAAAATAAGGTACAGAGAACAAAAGTATTTTTAAAGATGTTTATTTCTGCTGTAAAGTTGCATTTTAACATGGGGGTCCCCAGTGGACCTTCATGTTAATGCAATGTGAATGTGTTAATGCAGTGGCTTCACTTTTCAGCCCCAGAGGTCGACACAGTCCAAACTCTATTTCATTTCTATATTTTACCAGAAGAAAAAACATTTATTAGTGAATGGTGGCTTTTACAAATCTGCATGTAGGAATAAATCCTCCATCTGCTGCCTGAAATTATGAATGAATGAATGTGAAATGAGTTGTTGAAAACCATTGTTTCTGAGTTGGATGTATAAGTTAACACTGAAATAGGCTGTTTTAAAGTAAATAAACATTAGAAGTAAACATTCTTCTTTTTCAGTATAATGTAAATGACAGCAGGTATTTCAGCCATATCCTGATGACATTTTTAGTCACTTAAAATTCTCGGAGTCACTATGAAAGCTCATAATAATGTTGGGCTGTTTTCTGAAAATGAATAAGTAATAAAACAGTGTTTTCAGTAGTCTGGACACAAACTGACATGTCAAGATTATTGATATCGCAAGTGAAATTCTGAAAGTTTCTTCAACTTCTTAAATATAAGCAATGAAAAAGTGATGACATTTGATAAGTGTACAAATAATTAATAAATAGACCCGTACAGCAGAGGCAGCAGTTAAAAATAAATAAAAACTAGTACCAGTCTCATCTAAATATTAAAGAAAAATACTTAGATTAACAGCTTATTAATGTATTTCCTTAATAATGTTCAGCACCTTTTTTTCAGCTCCTGATGTTACCAGGCCCTTATTTAAAGGAAGTTTTTATTCGAATCAGGCTTTAATTTCTAATTTCCTCAGTTTAATAAGCAGAAATAGTTGTATTTAGCATGAAACCTTGTTTTAATTCTCTCCACCGTATGCAATGCTAAAGATACTGTAATGCACTTTTTTAATATAAACACTTTCTTGCCTATTTCAGATTAAAAGCCCTGTACCCTTTCAACGGATAAAAAACATGAATTCCTTCACAGAACTTTTATTCAATAAGAATTGCCTTCCTCTACCACTTGAAAGTTTATACAAATGTAGACTTGAGGATGAAATATTAATAATTGAAATAATATAAGACACAAAAGTGCAGTGACAAAGATCAGAGTGTAGAAAATACCACCGTTAGCTGAATGTATTAAATGTATGAAATTAAAGCAAGAGAAGTGAATATGCTGCTTAACTGGCTTTTATTTGTCTGTAGTAGTCACACCACTTGTCTAAAAGTGAAATGTAATTAATATTTTTCTCATTAATGATTCTTTCACCCACCTAAACTTGCCTGCTTTCAATCAGGATGTAAATTTTTATTCCTCAGTCCATCTGATCAGTGCTGTTTTAAGGCAGGATGTTTCTTTAAATCTTACATTTTTTAGTGATGATTTGACTCCCAAGACTTTTACCCTCCTTAAACCTTAACTCCCACACCTTACAGCCCTAATTAAACTGTTCTCATGTTTGCTACTGCTGTAAAAATCAAGTAGTTTTTTTGTCTCGAATCGTGTGGTTTAAAGTGTATATTTTTATGCCCTTTGATAAACAACACCAACAAACACTGGACTTGAGTGGAGACGTGATGTCAGATGATATTTCTGTCAAACCGGTAGTGAAATTGTCAAACCAGCGTGGGATTGTTACACAAACAAGCAGATTCAAGCATCCAGTCTGAATGCGAACAGCAAATTATGCCGTAAACCATCTCCAACCTTTGCGTGGGCCTTTGTCCCGTACAGAGAACAATAAAACCCTGCTGGAGGATTGGAGAGGTTGAACAGGGGGTTGGAGGGGTTGGAAATATCACTCTGCTGGAAGACAAACACAGATTCTGCCCTTAAAATCAACAGCAGAGATGACGTGAGCGACCTGAAGCCTTGTATTCACCTCCACGCTACCACCTATAGAGGGCGCTGCACCTCCAGAAAACATGAATATATCTCCTCCATCTCATTTTTCCTCTTTCAGTAACGCCAACAGTGAAGAACATGTTTGTCTTAGCCAATTAAAATACAGAAGAAGAAGACTTCCTGTGATGGTTGAGATAAACTAAAAATAGAGCCAAAAACACCCAACTAATCCAACAGACAAAAGAAAACCACCACAATTTAACCTCTATCACTGGAAATTGAGGTCTTTTTCTACACAAAAGCTGCTTTTAAAAAGTAATTACAAGTCTTCCATTAAACCAGCCTGATAGATAGATTATCTAGGTCAAAACTACCACGTAATTACCTGATTACGACTCTGAAAGTAAATTATTATAATTTTTCATAATGGTTGGAATGGTTTCCACTCAGCTGAATGGGAACGTCATTTACTGTCATTATTTCCACATAGTTTTCACCCATTTGAGCTGTGATTGGTGCTCTTGGAATCACATCATCTTGAAGCTGGACAATACGGACAAGAATGTTGTCATGAGTAAGAAGTTTGACAGTATTTATAAAATTATTCAATCAAGTTTCAAGGCTGATAGTTACATCCACTTTAAAGGTGGAACATTCAGAATTATTATGGTTCACAGATCCTGAAATTCTAGGCTGATACCAATCCTTAAAGATGGAGAAACAGCTGATACTGGTAATATTTTCTGTTTGTTTTTATAGTTAATTATTCCCCTGTTTGTGCCAAGGAAACAGAAAATCCTCATAATGAAAAATAGCCTAACTATGAAAGTTTTGGAGGCATTCATGACATAATCCCTGGATAATCCATTCAAATGTATTGAACAAGTCTTGATGTCAATGACAAATTAAGTTGAAGCATGAAGTTTATTTCAATTAAAGAATACAACAAAAAAACATTTTGTAGGTGTGTTATTTGCCGGAGTATATCGGCTGTTTGTGTACTAGGTGAACTAACACTTGTGTCATGTTTCTGTGTTTGTGCAGCACGGGGCGTCCCAGGAGGATTTCATCCGAGGCAGCCGGGAGCAGAACATCCGCGACGTTGTGTACGACATCGCCAGTCAGGCCCATGTTCACCTGCAGCATGTATGTACCACACTTATAGAACATAGAATATAAGTACTGACTGCTCACAGATGAAAGGACAGACACTTACTATGAGTATTGACAACTGCATTTATTGTTTTTACAAATCTGTGTCGCCATCCCATCATTAACGTGAGCATTTGGGTTCAAGTAACGCTTTTCGTATTTCTTCCACACCAGTGTAAAAAGAGCATTTCTTTATATTCTGTGTTTTCTTTTAATTTATATCACACTGTAAAAACACTGAGGACACCAGAGGCCCACATTCTGAGAGGTAGAATTAATATATACGGTAAAGAAAAGCACCAGATCCTTGTTTGAAAAAGTACAAGTAGAAGATTTTTTGACTTTTTAGCTTGAAAATCACTAATAGTTCTTAACTTCACTAACCAATGTCTTGGAAGCATTTTATATGTGGATCTACTTTACAGTGAGGAGCGAAATGATGATTGTGTTTGTCAGAGGCCTGAGTAGCAGGTGATGTCTCTGTTCAGAGAAGAGGCTGATTAATATTCACATCCTCTGTAACCCTGACAGTCTAAATGCTGAGAGCTCTCCAGCATCTCTTAAGATGCTCAGCAGGAGCAGAATCAACAGGAATGAAATGTTTCTGAGCAGCGCTTTTCATACTGTTGAAGTGCTAATGAATGTCAGTAGCAGCTGAGGGCTCGACATGTGTACGTAAAATATAAAAAAATAAAATAAAATAAAAAAGACCATGTTTTGGTGTTTTAAGGCATCGGAACTATCCTGAAAACTGGAGCTAATTGGTTTACTACTCACCCCTGGAACTGATTTTTTTCATTAAGCTCCTCACTATACTGTATATTAATCAGCTTTAATATTTCATTTGAAGCTTATTTATTCCAATTAATTGCGTCAAAAGGCTCCTAATGAACAGTGGCTGTGAACAGTGAGATTAGAAACAGGAATTGACATTTGTTTGCATGTGTGACACCCTGACTCCATCAACAAGGAGTGTATTCAGTTTGTGTACAAATTTTAAGTCCATAATTATAATAATAACCTGAATAGATACCAAAGACAAGGAGTTACGTTAAAACTGAAAACCTAGTAAATAACCCTGTAGATATTTTACACTGAAAACAATTACAGCAGAACGCAGTTTGACATGTCACCTCATTAAATGTATGTTGGGAAAACCCCAAAAGAAGTCCGATAATGGACTGGAGCGTCTAAACTAGGGTTTTTTGATTATCGCGTTTCTTAAGTGCATGTAAATGCCTTAGATCTGATTACTACAATTACGATCCGATTACTCCCTGATATCTGACTTTTATGGTCATGTAAAGGGGCTCATTGTCTATGTGAAATACAATTCATATTCATCCCTCACTTTGCATTTTCCATCCATCTCAATTTCGTCTGAGCCTTAAACCCTCTCAGCAGCACTCGACACTAATTACCGTCAAACTTCACATTCGACATGTCAATTTGTTCTGTGTTCTTCAATATAATTTAATTACTTGAATATCTTCATCTGAATGCACAACCACAAAAACAAATCACTAGTGGGTGTTCTCCAGCTCTGAAACAAAGTGCGACGACAGTCCTGGCAATGTGAGCAGATTCACAAACAACCAACTGCGACTTTGTTTGGTGCTAATTAGCAAATCGCAATGTGGTCAAACAGTAGAAGGGCTAAACAGAAGCTAGTTAGTGTTGTGTTTGTGTGAACTGTAGCTGTGATTTACTGTAAATGTTCCTGTTTGTCCTTCAGGCTCGATCATTCAGCCGCAACGTCCCAGCAGCCGCCGCTCCAGCCTTTCTGCAAACGGTGAGTCATGAAAAAGAAACGAAATGAGACGCACACAGTGGGTGTTATTACTTCATAGCCTTGATTCATGAAAACAGGGAAAGGCAGGAATTAGGCACCGTTACTCTGGCTTGGACTGAGTGGCTTGTAAAGTGTGAGGGCAAAAAACTAACTTCAATGTTATCTGATGTGAGACTTAAAGTCAGATCTTTGGATGTGTGCCAAAGATGTGCAGTAGTATTGAATGAAAGATGCAAAGAACAGGCTGAGTTTACATTGTTGTCTGTCGGAAAAATGTAGCACAAATCTGACTCTGTGTATGTTTGTGTGTGTGTGTGTGTGTGTGTGTGTGTTAAATATAGATCTACAATCATAACCATTAAAAGGGACTGAGATCAATGAGGCATGTCAGGACTGAAATATCAAAACTAAAATGTCATTTAGAACCAAAACACAGACTGTTTACATTTGAAAACACATTCTGCATGAAGTTTGTGACAAGGTCTGATTTTGTATTAAATATAGTCTACTCAGTTTATTATTAGAGAAATGTGAATGAATCAGAATGCAGCCATGAAAATACATTTTCATTAGTAACATTGCGTAGATGTTTAGTGGTCTACTCTTTGAGTGTGTTGTGACTTAATGACGACTGATAAATGTAGGTTTTACAATGAGACCAGATGTGACTGAACAGGTCACATGTCTCGGGTTGAGGTGAATTTTTGGTTGAAGATCTTTTTTCACTGAAGGTCGATTTTAAGTCAGTTCAGTTTCACTGAAATTTCAATCTTCCAGACTTTGTTACAAGGTTCTTAACAAATGTAAAATTGAAATCATCTGTGTTTTAAACCTTTACATGTCTTTAATGTCGATTAGATTATGTCAATAAAATATCTTTTATCCAGTTGCATTAACTTCAGCCTCATACTGTCGCAAACATTCAATGGAACCAATAAGGATTAATCCACACTGCAATGTCAACATTAAACCTGTGTAAAGAATATTAAATAGATAGAAAGACCAGTAAATTCATTTTATTAATCTGTAACATTTGTTGCCAGATTGACAGACAAAAATATGAAAGATACAATGAAAGTTTGAAAAATTGTTATAATTTTTTGACGTCATTGTAAATTTTAAGTTGCTTCACTTTCTCTGATGTTTGAAAGTCACTTCTAGACTTTGCTTCTGCAAGTCCTTAGAAAGTGTGAAATCCAAATATTCTGAATTCAAATATAGTGAATTCCACTTTGGCAGGTCTTAAAATAGATTATAAAGTTCTGTTAACTTCAGTCGATGTGCTTTAATGAAAATGTGTAAATTTTTATCATCTTGTCACAGAATTATAAAATAAACCTCATATGGAACCATTGAGTACTATTTCAAATTGCACAGCATCAACATTGATAATGATAAACTATGTACTGTATTTTTAATAATGCTTTTAAAATGTTTTAAATGTAACTTGTTAAACTGATAGAAAATTTGGTTTCTCCTCGTAGCAGGTGACGTTATTTTTTAAGTGTCATATGGAACATAATTTGAGAATGTTACAAATAAAGTAAAATAAAATAAAATGATTAACTTCTCATGGATTAAGCGGTAAGGTAAATGAATGAACATTTATATGAATGGTTGTAGGGTTGCATATTGGACCCCGAGAAAGGTTTAGAATTTTTGTCTGTAAAAATGTGTAGGAACTCAAAATTACCCTATATTCTGATAATGCTCTAAGGAAAAGGCCATAAACAAAGTGGTGTGTGACTTTATTCCTATTTTTTTGCAGCCTTCACATATGATGCTGTTTTCACTAAAGGTTGAGAATCAACCAGTTTCTGTTTCTCTTCTCATTACGTCTTTTGATTAAAAACAAGTCTGATCATTGATTCATCAAATCCCCTTCACATCACCTCAGTTTGGGCTCCTTCATCCAATCAGGTGCTATTAAAACCCTGTATAATAACCAGTATTATACATGCTTTTAATATCAGTGGCTCATGAACGGATGAAGACGACTTTACATCAAGTCCTTGGTGGATATGAGTCGCTGCTTTTTCCCCAGAGTGTTTTCTGTCTTGCATGTTAACAAAAACCATCAGACTTGTTTTACATCAGAGTTAGAGAGAGCGGACGGAGACTGTTCATTCACAAACGCAGCACGTAAACTCCTCTTTATTCGGCAGGTCCCCTGTGTTTATAGCTTTTAGAGAAAAGATTAAAGTTGTGCAACCCCTGAACAGCCTCGGTGGAGAAGGAGCTTGAGGAGGCGGGAAACGCTTTGTTCAGCCTCAGTCTGAAATATTGATGTAAACCACATGTGACGGACTTCCTCTCGTCGGTGTCAACAGCTGACCTTCAGGAACGCTGTAGGTCGACTTCCTGATCCCCCACACCTCCGTAATCTCCAAACAGAGGTCCGACACATCACAAAACTCTCTGTTTGGAACATATCACGGTTTATGAGTCACACATCAGGCCTCAAAAGATAGATGAGTGTTGACTCGGTGGTGGTTTTGGTCCTAAGTGTGTTCTGGTACATGACAACCCCCCGCTGATATCAATACTACATAGAGCATAGATCTATTTATATTAGTGCAAAAAATGAAAATTGCATTATGAACATGTTTACATTTACAAACTGACTTTTCATAAAAAAATGTGAATAACCTGAACAATCTGCCTCAACTTATCATTTACAACATGTACATTACAACTTATAGATCACAGTGGATCTACAAACGCACAAAACATTTAGTAACAGACAGAATATTGTTTAAATTGCCCTTAATTTTTAAAAAATGAATTTCAGGTGTTGATAGGTTATTTGCTTTTTTTTGTGAAAGGATAGTTTTCTAAATGTAAACATTTTCATAATGTGATTTTGCTTTTACAAGTTTTCACATTAAAACGCAGAGAAAAATGTGGATTTTACATTATATATAGGATTTTATTCTATTGTTTTACTGATCCAACCCACTGGGAATCACATTGGTCTGTATGTGGCCGCTGAACTTCCATCCATCAGGCATTCAGTATTAGAGGTCTACGTTTGCAGTGTGTTACAGTATTAATATATATTAAATTATATTGTAATATTGTTAAAATTCACATATTTTTTAAAAGAAATTTCAGGTTGTACATGATTGTTCCAGTTATTCACATTATGTGTAAAAGGATATTTTTCTAAATATTAACATTTTCATGATGTAATTTAGCTTTTTCTGCACTAAAACAAAGAAAATAATGTGGCGTTGTCATTATTTATAGGTTGTTATGCTGTTATTTTCCTGGTCCGGCCCACTTGGGATCATATTGGGCTGTATGTGACCCCTGAACTAAACAGTATTTGTCAGAGCATCATTGCACATTATCCAACACAGCAGATTTTCCTCATATCATGTGTTTCATACCGGTAAGTTTCCTGCTCACAACGTGATGTCCTAAGCCGTTAAAAATTCAGAACAGAACCTAAAGCTCTGCTGTGGTCTCAGTAAAAGCTTCTCTGGGCTCCTGAATGTAGAATGACGATTTTCACGCTGCAGTAGAATCCATTTGTGTCCATGTGCAGCTGTTCAAGTGTGCGTGCAGCTCTTCCAGCTTTGTGTTTTCATCCACGTGAGACAAACTCGTGTTTTCCCACCATGTTGAAAATTTAATTTGTCTGAATCGTCAGGTTTAACAGGAAACGGAGCGGCGCTGTCAGAGCCTCTGGGGAATTTTTGAAACCAGCATGAATGTTTAATAAATGTCCAGGGAGCGCTGTTAGAGCTAAAGACGACCACGACCTGATACATAGGAGAAATGATACAAAACACCATAAACATGTTGATATGTTAAAAAAAAAAAAAACCTCTCCTGGAATGAGACTGAGTCATCCAATAGTGCAAATTGGAGGAGGAAGGATGTGATTTATTATAATGTGACAATTTCAGTTTGCTCACATGTCTCTTAGTAAGGCGACCAGGCCTATAATTATGGAAAATCTGCAAAACCCAGAAAACAACAGTATTTTCAACGATTACAGAAAGTACTACAACCATTTCAGATCCAGCAGTAGTAGACATAACTGATGGAGCGTATGAAAAACACATGAAAATCAGGGTTATTTCACCGCACATTGATTTGTGACCCCAAATTTAATAATGTGTTGCTTAAAATGACTTTCAACATGTTTTCTTTGCATTATTAGAGGTTTGAAAATAATAATAATCTGTTTTGTTTTGTTTTTTTTTTACTAGGTTTTCACATTTCCACATAATGTTACTCTTAGTATTGAATATATACCAAGGTTTGTGCAAAACTTGGTGAACATGTAAGGGTTTGGTGGATTATTATAATCCGTAAATGTTATAGACAAAATGTGCTAAAGAAGGAACCATTAGAATTAGAGAGTTTTAGACTTAAGCCTTATAATGACCCAAGAGTTGTAAAATAAATACAGAGGAAAGTGAAGATGGCAAATGTAATGAAAAGAAAAAAATCACGAAAGAATGAAAAGTCATACCATAAATTAAAAGCAGTTAAAAAAAAAGGATAATAACCCCTAAAATATGGCAACTTGAAGCAATAAGATAGGTCATAGAATGCACAATACACTAAAATTATAAAATAAAACAGTATAATATCCATCACATTAAACACTGTGTTTTGTGTTATTTTGTCATTTCTGAAAAATAAATATTTTTATCATCATACTTCTCATAATAACATAACAGGTCTTATTTTTTGTGATGCTGCACCCATTTATATTTTACCTTTTACATTAAGATTCAATACGGACATCTAATTAATCACGTTATGGTTACAGATTGTAGTTTTGTAAGTTGTTTTCAGACACATTAAATACACCCACCCCCCTCTGAAAGCTGCCCATGATGTAAAGCTGTGAAGTAATCAGTTCAGTTCTTGATGTTGGACAGAATAACAACAGCGTCCACCTACTGTGACGTGCCCCTGTCTTCTTCTGTGGTGTCTTGGCTGCAGGTGGTGTTGGAGGACTACCTGCAGAGAGTGAGGAGGGCGGACTTTGACGTTTTCCATCCGAGTCTGCAGAACAGAAACCCCCTCCTCCCCTTTCAGCTGTACCTGCGGTCCTGGAAGAAGACCTACTGAGGCCCCTCCTCCTCCTCCTCGTCCTCCTCTTCTTCATCCTCTCCTCCTCCTCTGCCTCTGAAGGCTGCAGGACTGAAGCCTCTCTGGAGGACTGTGTCTGCGTAAAGACCGCACTGTATAAAGAAACTCAGACTTGTATTGAACCTGTGCTTCCACTGACATCTGTAACACTGACTTCAGCAGTGACACACACTGTTGTTTCTCAACCTCTGGTTCATGGCACCAGCTTTGGTCCGTAAAATGTTCCGGGTCATCCTGTCCAAGTCGTACAACCTGCTGCCCTAAAACCCTCTAAGTCCACAAATCTTAAATACTTACATCTATTTATTGAAAGCCAAACCTAGATGATCATCACTCCTGTAGATTATCGCCACCACACTGAATAATTTATTTATTTAATTATTCAAGGATTGTAGAAGACTCTATTGTCATGCTGTACAAGTGCATGGTACATGAAAGAAATGAAACGAGGTTCTTGGGTCCAAGTAGAAGAGTCGATACCAAAGATAAAATCTTCTCTCTCTCTCTCTCTCTCTCTGTCTCTCTCTCTCTCTCTCTCTCTCTCTCTCTCTCTCTCTCTCTCTCTCTCTCT
>JAPQRQ010000009.1:18097194-18117242 GCA_037367365.1 Apogon talboti
ATATAAATGAGAATTTTGCATCATATATTGATGAATCAATATGTTCTTATTACCCGCACTTCATAATGTTGTTCTATGACCAATCCTTGTCATTATTTTCATCATTTTTTATGCTGTCCTCAAATGAGGACAGTGGGTTAAAGTGGGTTAAATAAGAATGTTTTCTTCATCTGTTTTGCCTGGTTAAATAAAGGAAAAAAAATAGGTGTCTTCAATGACTGCTCCTGTGTACTAATACTAATACTAATTGCTAAAGCTAATTCTAGGTACTATCTGTGTATATGTGTTTCAGCTGTTTTAAAGTGTGTTTTACATTGAATATAGGATGTGTCACAGACAGACAAAAACTACAGTTTATTTTAAATCAGTTTTGATCTAATTTCTTATTTCATGAAACCTTGCATAACAAAATTAGAATTACATTTTTTTGGCAGAGAATCTTAATGAAATTACATCTTACTTTGACTTTATCATTTCAGTGCAGCTGGAGAAAAAATGGACAGAATCCAGAAAAAAAAATTACCTTTCTGTGTGGTTCTAGTAGCTTTTCTTATGCCCCCCCCCCCACTGAATTTATCGGTGATGGCGACTCGTTACAATTACTCCTTATGTATGTAATGACCCACTTTCACAGAACACCTTGAAGCTACAGCTGATGAATCCATCAATGAGAGAAAGGAAATGACTGATCATGCAAAATAGAGAAATACTCCTGAATGAGGCTCAAGGTGTTTTTGCTTTTTCTCACCGCGTTGGTCAGATGTGATTTTCGGTATGTAAGATGTGCATGCCTTTGTGTACTTAATCTGCTGTATTTTAGTGGCATTTACTGACTCCATTCAAAAATAGAGAGAATGACTGTCTCGGTTGCTTATGCACTAATTTATAGGCAGGGGACTGTCAGTGAAAATCCTTGGCGTCGCTCTTGAATTCGTCAGTGTCTGTACAGCTGTAATAATGTGCAAAGCCACACCTTGTTAGCATAGAAGCCCATTAAAGTCAACAAGGCAGACTGATCTCAATAAATGGCGTTGTATGTCACGCCAGTTCTTGTGGCATTTGGCGTGCTATACCTACGACCTTTCGTGTGTTATTCAACGGCATTTGATTGCGTGGAAATTTACACTAAGATTCACATAACCCTAACCTTAACCCTCTGTGTGTGGTATGCGAACGCATCGATTCAGGTTGGACAGGGAGCTAATAACGGCATTAACATACATGTGGAAAGCTTAGAATGCATACAGATAACACGACAATTATAAGTGGCATGTATATTTACTCAAGTCGTGACATCACTTTGAACAAGGTCAAAACAGACTCCAATGTAAACTTAACACATAAGCACATAAGCACAGTCACTTCCTGATCCAAACTAGAAACTCATTCTACACATTTGAGAACAAATCTTTTACTTAGTGGTAAATTAAAATATTCTAATTATTCCATATTAATAAAAACATGTTTGTCTTCGGTAAAGAATGTCTAATGTATGATGGCTCAAACAATCCCAGAAGGATTTAAAAAGAAAAACTAACTCTGATTGGCTGGGGGAGCAGATTCTTTAATTCTCCAATAACAGCACAGCCTCTGGTCACCTGATGATCAAATGTTTTGATAGCCATGTATGCACTCATGTGGCACTCCACAACCAGTAAGTGAACATGTTCACACAGAAATTACATGCAGATAAAATCAATTACTATAAATGTTGATGAACCAGAGGCACAGAATAAGCATTATAATAATGTATGCATTTATAAAAACATAGACACATTCTGTTAGAATTAATATGTTTATTATAATTAAAATATTAATGTGTGTCTCAAATTGACCACCTACATTATTACGCTTGGATGCAGTATGCTACACACATGGTGTACTCACTTATACGCAGTGTTCATAATTCCACATATTAATGTTAATGTAAATGGAATGAAAACAACTGTTGTGTACTTACCTGCAGCAGAAATGACAACATAATGTTCTTCACTGCATTTTAATGATTAATCAGTGGAGCATTACCCAGCGGAATATCAGCCAATTATTGTAACTTTTTATTTGTAATTACTTATTCACTTGTACCTCTATGTGTTGTGTTAGAAGTTTTTTTATGGACTGATTTTGTACAGAGCAGTGTTTGCCATTGCTGCCTCTGCCTCCATTTCAGGTCTTACCTAGTTCATCCTCATTCCGCTATAAAGCAGAGATAAGGATTGTTCAAGGTTTCCAACTTTCTCTCTCAACTTTTTGACCGACACACTGTGTATGAGTAGTGCTGTCTTTTTTTCTCAGGTGTTCATTGTCTGTTTATTGGTGCAGTAATACAACATTCAGTCAAGCTAATTGAGTGAAGAGAATAAGGTTGGACATAATAGTGCTTGTAGATTTCCCTTGGGTGTCTTTAAATGATGTTTAAAAGACTTTAAGTACTTTAAATCTAGCTGCTCTCTGGACATTTTCCGATTTTAGAAATGTCTATACTCAGTGGATTGAGAAATCTTTATGCCTGCAATGCAGTCATGGTTCGGAGAGTGGAGATAAACTGCCAATACAGTCAGTTTTAAATGAACTAGCAGGTTTTCTCCTCAGGATTCAATAATTGTCCCCAGACCCTGGTGCTCTTGTCTCCACTTAGACGGCTTTCATTTTGGGAGAGTCCTCTCAGATTGCTGTGATTCTTATCTGAGAGTCGGTATTGATTCGGTGGGATTAAGTGTGAGAGCAGCTTTTGAAAAAGACCCTGGAGGGAAGTGAATTTACTGACTGTGAAGAGCTGCAGATGTCCGGAAAGTGGAGAAATACTGTCAAAACCTGTTTCATGTCCCTGAGGAGGCTTTAAACATGCTTCAGTTCCATTGTACAATGTAATTATTCGGTGCTGCTGGTCTTTTTAATGAACCAGTCTGTGGAATATGGACATACAAAACTGGGTGCCAAAAGGAACAGGTGGTCTTTCACAGAAGGACTCTGTGAATGTTACTCTGTGATTAACACATTTTAACTCATCAATTAAACTGTGAATTTATTCAGAATTTAACCTGACTGTCTCTTTTCTTTGTCATGTAGATGTAACAAAACCCTCTTTAAATCCTTACTTAATGCAAGGTGTCGATGAACAGGGAATTGGATTCATGTCATATATGTCATGTGTTTCAACAACAAGTTCTGCCTCTTTTAGAAATATGGTCATTTCTAGCTCCGAAACGCCGCCATGATGACAGTCAAATTACAAACTAGGCTTTAAAATGACAGATCACAAACCAACGGGTGATGTCACGGTTCCTCTGTCCGCTAATTATATCCAGTCTTTGATGTACAGATAAAAATAGTGTCGATATAAGAGTTAAGATATGAGACCTTTAAAGTGAGAACCCAAAATGTTTGATGGACCTTGTTTTCATTGGATTTCCAGTAAAATACACAACAATCATATGATATGCAAATTGAGTTTTGCACTTAGGATAGAAGAAGAGTTTTGCGACATTAAATGTATGAGAGAAGGAATAGAAGCAAGACACAAGATGAGAATTATGTAAAAGACAAAAATTATGTAAAACATATAAACCATGATGTAATTTTGTACGTTTGGTCCTGAAGAGACACAACATTTATCTTTTTGATGTGGAGCCTAAAAATTTTTCCCAAAGAAGCAGGACTTCATGAACCACATGCGAATATTACATCCAGAGAAAAGGGTCAATCCGACACACTTAAGACAATTTATGAAAGCCTGTTCATGCATCACATTTCCATCAAAGAAAAATATAAAAATTCCTCTGAGCTTCTCTCAAAGAACCACCAGGACACATTTAGTCCATTCACCGTCCTAGACTTTATTACATGGTCAAAAATCTCCTTTGTAGTGGATTTTTCTTCTCCACACGCTTTCAACCAATGTACCACACTACACGCCTCCAACTACAAAGGTGGTGAATAATTCTTTTATTGACAGGTCATCCTTCACTTCTTTTTCCAAATCTTTGACTCTTAATCCCCCACAACAACCACTCAGTGTGGAGATAATAGAAGTCAGAAAACAATCTGTATGAGCTCTGTTCTCAAAGTTTATCATCAAAATACTAAACACTACATACTGTACAAATACAAAACCCTGCTCCTGCATGTGCACATATCGCCTCAGGACTATATGATTTATCAGGGTTCTATATCATATTATTTCTTTCTTTGTTATTGTGAAAAATAGAATTGTCCACAGCCACTCTGTATGCAGCCAATGATTTCTAATAGCATATGCATTTGAATTGTTTTTTAATGCATCTTCTATGAGGTATAAAAGAATTTACATGCTCAGTACGTGTCAGCTCATGGCTACTTGAGCTTGTCAGAATAATTGGATGTTTTTTTTTTCTGTGATATTTTAAAGAGGTTAGAATGACATTCATGATCGACAAACAAACAAATTAAAAAAATATAAAGTATATGATGAGAAGTGCAGCATAACATAAACCCTTTAAACCCTAAGCCTAAAATGGCCTGTCTGAATTTTTTTTCTTATTTTCACTCTAAAAAGGATAGAAAATATGCTGTGAGTGAGTCATTTTACCTATTTTTTCAGAGCAATTAGAACTCTTAAAATCTAGCAGTCATTTACAATTTACTGCATGTTATAATACTACTAAAATGACTTCTAGCTTCTAGTACAGGCGTAAGTGAAGTTACCGTAATGATCCAATAAAGTCTATAAAACACAACGTCTCAGGTTTCAGAAACCGCTGGAATTTTTCCAATTGCACAAACAGTGAAAGAGTTACAGCCATCCAAAATGCATATTCACAGAGTGTGTCAGTGATGACACGTTAGGTTTTAAAGAGAAGAACAAGAAGTACATATGGTTTTCTGAATAAATGTCAACTTCGAGATGCATATCCTTTTGAAGGCTGTTTACTGAACC
Organism: Apogon talboti; assembly: GCA_037367365.1. Taxonomy (NCBI): domain Eukaryota; kingdom Metazoa; phylum Chordata; class Actinopteri; order Kurtiformes; family Apogonidae; genus Apogon; species Apogon talboti. The sequence continues at coordinate 18,102,110 of JAPQRQ010000009.1, forward strand.
TTGAACATGTTGAAGGTGAGTTATGAAAGCTTCTGAACAGATTAAATCCGTATCACTACATAAACTGTAAAGCTCTGCAAAGCGACAAAGTCTCCTTCAGCTGTGATTCATCTTCTGCCAACAATTTCTATGTGTTATGTATGTGTAGGAGCTGAAAACATCTTTAAGGTGAATCCCATTAAAGCCTCCAAATCGGCCCAAACTCTTCCATGAAAATGAATTATATTCTCTTTCTCTGTCAGAGTTACCGGTCACCAGACAATACTAACATGCATCACACACCTTGCCGCCAAAATCATCGGTCTTCCCACACCTAATCTCACAGAACTCAACAACAGGTCCATAAGACGCTTTGCAGTTCCAGTAGAACAGGACAGTACACACCCACTCAACCAACACTTCATCCCACTACCCTCAGGCCGTAGATACAGGACACTATCTTTCAGAAGGGCTCGCTTGGGAAGGAGCTTAATCCCAGCAGTCATAGTCACTTTAAACAGGAGACCCCGCTGACATTCTCCTCATCCTCATAAATGTCACCATGCCCGCCACCACTAAGTGTATTTGTGATATGTCCGCCTCCTCTGTATGTCTTTCTTTTCTTTCTGATGTTGATGTGTGTGTTTGTGTGACAATTGCATGTGCAGTCAAGTGGAAACAAATCTCCCATCCGGGATGAATAAAGTCTAAATCTAAGTCTAAGTCTAAATGTAAACTTTACACGTGTGAAGCCAGCCTCATAAAAGAAACATATAATGGGAAGTGCTGGATAAGTACAGCGCATTTTTTGATTCATTATCTAAACCAGGGATGTGAAACATATGGCCTGTGGGCCAAAATAAGCCATCCAAAGGGTTCAATCCGGCCCACAGGATGAATTTGCAAAATGCAAAAATTACACAGAAGACACTGACAGTCAAGGCTGTCACTGAGTCTTCACGAGTTGTTTTGATCATAAAGTTAAAGCTATATTTTTCAGTTCTAGATATCTGTTACTAAATGCTTTGTGTTTTTGTAGATCCACTGCAATCTGTAAGGTTATAATGCACACGTGTAAATGTAAAAGTTGAGGCATATTATTGTTAAATAATTGTAAAAATTATTTTTCTTAAGAAATTTCAGGTTGTTCATATTTGTTCAAATTATTCATATTTTTTGTGAAACAATATTTTGTACATGTAAACAATTTCACACCGTAACATTATTACCAAAAAATACGTGAGCACTAAAACGCAGAGAAAAATTTGGAGTTGTCATTGTTTCTAAGTTATTATGCTATTATTTTAATTGGGCTGTATATGGACCCTGAACTAAAACGAGTTTGACAGCCATTGTTCTAACGACTGATTTTTTTCTTGTAACTTTCTGATTTATTGTTTTATAAATTGTGCTTTTTAGTGCGTTTGACCTGGCAAACAGGAGCCCCCACCAGATCACTTATTAGAAGGTTCAAATACAATGAACAAAACCAGAATGACTCCCGGAGAAAAAGAAAACTGTTTCATTTACTGATTAGCCATAACATCATTACACTGACAGCTGAAGGCATATTAATTTCAATGACTCATAACAGTGAGACTTGTCAGTGGGTTTGATAAATTAGGAAGCAACTGAATATTTAATCATATGTTTCCAACACATCAACTTCAATGACTAAATGTTCACCTGCTGCCTAATATACCCAACCCAGTGAAAGGTGTCATTGTTCTGAAATAATCAATATTATTACCACTTCTCCCGTCAGTGGACATAATTATTACTGCAATGGCTTCATGTTTGAGCGACGGTTCTTGAATACTCAAACATTCAGGTTCAGCTTTACTGTTTTTTTATAGCTGAGGCTCAGTGAAGTGTTTTAATCTTTTTCACCTCTTTATCAGATGGTTGAATATGATTTTATGTTGTTTTGCATCATTTTCATCTTATTGCATCTTTTGTATCATTTTTATCTTTTTTTGTCTTTTACATCAGTTACGCAATTTTTTTTTACTTGTTATGTCTCCTACAGCTGAGGCCTCTCTTAATTTCACATGACTTTATTGCAGTCCACATTTATAAAAATTAATTTACATATGACATTGTTGTGTTTTTGTGCTCCCAATCAACGATCCAATTAAAAAAAAAAAAAGAGGTAATCTATATATTACATTTAAGTGTTATGACCTTTACCCACCAGTGATACAACCAAACAAAACATCATCCAGAGAGAGTCTCACCATGAAAACACCTCGATAAATCCTCAAATGTAATGGGTGTAATTGATGCAATCACATAAATCGGCATGTGGTCCTTTATCTCTATTTACACTGTCACAGGTTTGATATATTCTGTTCTGTTAAAAAATAAATCTGTGACATTAAAGCAGATAAAAGCAGCTGCTGGAATAAAATAAAACAAAACATACTGTATAACACACCACATCCTCCTGATACAAAGATTAAAATCAGTATTTCTACATGAACCTTCGCGGGTTAAAACTCCGCAATAGTAAAGTTGACTGAATGAAATGAGCCACAGCTGCTGGTTTAAGAGGCACTTACATCTCAATCGGTGGCAGATTGATTAGAATGATCGGTTGTCTGATTAGATTACTAAACAGTCAGATTCACATGAGTAAAACCCTCCAGAGAGCAACGAGAATAGACCACAGCCAAGTTTATCAGGCAATTTGTGTTGAAATGAAATGCAAACTGAGTCTGTCCCTTCACATCAATGTCACCGCAAAGTTTTCAGCTTCTAATAAAACTTTCAAATCGTCGCTGCGAGTTCAGCGGGTTTAAATTAACTGTGTCACACCAGCGTCAGGGCTTTACATATAAAGTAATATTTAATGCTGAGAAGCAGAAGTTTAATTAAAATTTGAATGAAGTATTTACGGACAGAAATACTGATGTTATTGCCTCTCTCCTTAAACAGTTTCCCTCAAGACAAGACCTTTAAATGTAATAATATACAGAGCGATTTGTTCATTTCGTGTTCAGTACCGGTGTTAGGATTCAGGACGCCTATAAACTGCTTATATTTAAAGCTAAACTGCCTCTGTTATTATGTTCTGCAGACAAAAAGTAATGGCTGTCTGAGTTTAATTCAGACACTGAGCCTGTATACATGAGCGTAAAAATAGTAATCAGACAGTTGTAATGATCATGGCCGATCTCTCCTCACGATGTCCAGCTTTTCTGGAGAAGTCCGCCTTGAAAATGGATTTTTAAGTATGTCTGAGACCAAATCATTTTCCTCTCCTCCGTCAGCCATTGTGGGCATAAAAAAAATCTACCTCAACTGTATTAATAGTTCAATTCAATCCAATTAAATAAGCTTTATTGGCATGAATCAAAAAGAATATTGCCAAAGCTATATCAAATAATAATTTTGCTCTTACCATCCAATTAGAGGAAGGATAAATGCTGACTGTACCAATGCTATACAGTTTAACTTATATGGGCCTTCACTAATCATTCTGAAGGCCCAGGGCATATTAGATTCACCCTGGCAACACATAGAGACTGAAATCTGACTGGACAAAATATCTTATCTCTACATACATGTGCTGGAAGCAGTGAAGCGAAGAGAAATGCTAAGAAATGAAGAGAATAGTCTATTGGGAATAACCTAATACAATTTCATGTAACAAATATTACAATTTACATTATAAATGTACGTCAGTGTTTCTGATGATGTTTACGCCAGCAGAGAAGGCTTTACTGGCCCTGACAGTCCACCACTAGTGAATAGGGCTGCAAAAACAACCAGACCTCATTAAATGCACCAACTGTGAAACAATGGATCACTAAAGCATTTTTAAATCAGATGATGAGCCTTTGATGAAACATGGGATAGTGGAAAACTACTTAACATCACTACAGTAATTGTCTGAGCAAAGCTGATAATTATTGTCTCTGTACGTTGGTGCTTTCTGAGTACTGATTAAATGTAAATTAAAATATTTGATGGGTATATTGGCAAGTGGTTGGAAAACTGCCGCTGAGGCACCTGTTTTCCTGTTTGTATTTGTGAGTCAATACAGGAGAGAAAAAAGCAGAGAAAGACAATGACGATGAGTGAAGAATATTGTAAAATAATATATTCTGATTTAACAATGACACCATGAAGAGATATGACTGAATTCTTCATTATTCAAATCAAATATTATTTTGAGAGTCAGGAAGTTGCACATTTTTTCTGTTTCATCCATGTTTTAATTCATCACACTCCAGTAAAATAACCAATGCACCGACTGAAACAGGCCTCAGGTTTCTCAATAGCACACGGAACAAGACAAATGTCCAACAAGATAGATAAAATCTGACATGCAGCTCTGGAAAAATATGAAATAAAAGATCCCTTTTTTTTTACATTTATGTATTGTGCAAAACTAGCATCTGTGTCTATTTGCAGAATACAGACAAAATATGTCATATTCAGACCTGTAATAAAGCACAGAAAACAAGTTCATATTTGTTTTACATGAATATGTGGTGGAATAAACCTGGTTTTTGGTCTTATTAAGTGCTCCATCAGTCTTTCACAGTCTTTCTTGGAGTTAAAATACAACAGATCAGCTCTGCTTTGTATGATGGACCGTGATCATCTTCCTCTGGGTTTGGACTGAAATCTTCATTTTTTTTCCAGAGGTGCATGTGATCTGAACACTTTCCATGCTTTTTAAATGATGTAAAAACTGTACTTCCACTAAAGCAATCCACAAGACATGCAGACTCGTCTCTTAAAGAGATTCACATCATGAGGTTAAGAAACAGCTTGTGTGACAGATAACATCTAAAAGTCCTGCACTGTGTTGCACCAGATACATAAGAGCTCAAATGGAGCCTAGTTTAGGATGGAGACTTGATGTGTTATGTGTTGTAAGGCCTGAAATTGTTCTGGTGTTAGTAGGTGTTGAATCTTCCTTCAACTGGTATGATAAAATGCTTTGGAAGGTATTTGATGTTTCTGTTTACTGATTTCAGTGCTGTTCAATTCAAGATGATGGTTTCTTCTAATATTCTCTTTTCTTGGTATATGTTCAGTCACAGTCAAACCCATGTAATCCAGTTAAGTCTGACATCATGGCATCATTAAACTCATTTTTGTGTCTGTATAGAGCCTGAATGCATGTTTATTATATCTTATATCTTTAATAAGGCACCAGTTAAGGTTCACAAGGAGCCAAATTGAATTATTTCATTAAAATATAGTCATCGGTACACTTTCACACAGTCAGGTTTTACCTGCAGTAGATCACAATTTTAAGTGTCTTAAATATTGTTTCATCTCGTGGTCGGTTTGGAGCAGAATCATTGCTTCACCTCATGCCCAGCTGTGTATTGACATAAAATCGTCACTTAATTTCTCTTCCCTTGAACTCAACAGCACAGATAAAGACCTGATGCGTGAAACACAAAGTGTGAAGATGTGAAACACCTCAAAAACTTCTTATTTTATATCTGGAGAATCCATAAAGATCCAGTTTGACAGATGGAGGTGACATCTCGACTTAGCAACCTAATAAAACACAATGAAATAATAGCTTAGTGTTAGCCACACTATGTCCCAGGGCTCGCAATGCTGATAACATCACTAAATTTGACATACCAGTGTTTACAAGCAAATATATTAGTTAACTTTCTTATTAACAGGTGGACTGGATAAAATAATAGCCAGCAACACTGTCAGATTTCACACCACCAAGTAAGTTGTGCGGCTTCATAAATCTGATAAGAATTATGCCAGCTTTGTGTAATGCATAAACACACTAACTAGTTCAAATTAATTGTATAATCCAGTATGTTTAATACTATACTAGATAATATAGCTAAGTTGCTATATTATCTAAGTATGTAAGGTAAGTATGTAGGATGCAGTTTCAGAAAACTTCATGAGAATCCTCTGTTAGTGTCACTTCTCAAAGGAAAAAGTGTATTTTATTCTGCTAACAGAGGCTCCAAATGTCTGAATCTACAGGCAGGAACCTGTTACTCAAAGCAGCCATGCCCTTCATTATGCAAGATGTTAAGCCTAAATAAAGGATAAAGAGGTGAGCCACAGAAAAACTGTCTCCCACACACTTGTCAGAACAGTACCAGGCTGTAGAGACCGACACTGTTTCTTGTAAAAGGCTGTAAACATGTTTATTTCCGCTGTTAAACTGGATGTTTTAACATGGTAGACTTTGGGGATTGACTCGTCTTTGTAGCCTCAAGGTTTTGGCACTTGAACATTTCAATATTCAGCTCTGACTGTAGCTGCTTCAACAGCTAACAATGTATAATGGTGTCTTTTCTCCAACTTTTTTTTATTTTATTTGATTTCACAGACATGTAAGGTTCATCACAACTAAACATCAACACAGTTTTAGTGTTAAATTAAATACTTTACATCTGAACTTGTGTATAGCTGGTGCAACGGGCCATTGCTCAGTTAGCTTAAAGTCTTAGTCCCTGATCATCTGAGGTTTTAGGTTTTGATTGAGTTTTCTCTCTGGAATGGCATGAGAAGCTTGTGCGCACACAGTCTGAATTTCTGATCCCTCACGCTGTAAATTATGACATTCCAGCAGCTGTTGGTGGCCAAAATCCAGAAGGCAAAAAAAGAAAAGTTGCACCATTTATTCCCCAGAACATTCCCAACGACAAACACTGCGATGGGAGTGAAGGAGGCGGTGAAGGCCACCGTCAGAGCACCGATGGTTTTGGCTGCTTTGATGTCGGAGAACGTAGGTTTGGTGGTGTTTTGGCACTCGGTCTCTGCCAGGTGTTTCCTACGCTTTGAGTGCTGCCTGATGCTGGATAGAGAGATGATGTTAATGACCATAGTGCCTCCGAGCAGCGTGAAGTCGAACGCCGGGAAGAGGAGGAGGATGTTCCAGGCCTGGCTAGGGAACTCGCTGATGGTCCCCAGTGCGTAGTTACACATCCGGCTGCAGGCGTTGTACTCCAGAGCGATCTCGCTGCTGAAAACCATCGGAGACACCGCCAAGAAGAAGCTCCCGAGCCACGAGAGGACGATGAGGATGGTGGTCCTTTTCCGAGTGATCACCGAGTCTTTGTGCAGCGGCCTCAACACGGCGATGCTCCTTTCAATGGTCAGGAGGAAAATGGTCGTGATGGAGACCAAAGTGCAGCCCGCGAAGATGGGACCGATGATGTTACAAGGGTGGAAACTGACCAACTGCGAGTTGTACGAGGTCCACTCCGGTGCCGAGTCGGTCGCCATCAGATACACCTCAGCGTAGACCGACAGCGGCACGACAAAAATCCCCACCGCCAAGTCAGCCACGGCCAGCGACGCCTTCAAGTAACCCTGTGATGTATGGAAATGTTTGGTCCCAAAAACCACGGCCAGAGTCACCAAGTTCCCAAACAAGATGGCGAAGATCAGCAGAACCATGAAGACCACCATGAGGATTTTATTGGCCATCGTACAGCAGCACACAGTGCAGTGAGCCGCTTCAGATCTGTCCGACATGGTCGATGTGCTGGTCTCAATCATTTCAGAAACTGATGCTGCACAATCACATCATGACCTGGAAGAAAAACAAAAGGATGTCAGGTTCCATTATCACAACCCAAAGTACACTCTTTACTCAGATGCATATGTAAAAAAGCCGTATGAGTAAAACAACTGACTCAGCGTCTTTAAGTGAAAAATTCTCAGAAATGTCTTCAAAGTATAAGTGAAAGGTCGGCCTTTGAATGAACCAAACCTCACATCATGTTAATATTACACGAAGACTTAAACCATTTTAACTCCAAATCAAATCAAAGACAATTGACCGAAAATTATTAACATAAACTTCACTCCAATATGTGACTCATGTTTCAATAAACTTTTACATTTTTTATTTTGTTCAATGTTTTACACCATATTCTTTGACTGTTTTCATCTTATGTACGTTATTTAAATTAACATAGTTTTTTTTATCTTTTACATCAATGTCTTCTGGTTATACCTTTTACAAAGTTTTTGCCTTGAACCATGGAGATCATAATAACATAAGAAATGTGATAAACGTTGTATCTGCTATTACTAACCAGGAAAGCAAAAAATGCCTTTTCATTTCCACAGCAGGGATTCAAGGGTCACCTCCACTGAAAAATGCATCAAATCTTTTTATTTCAAATAAACATAAAAAGCAATAAAAACCAGAAGGGTAAAAACAATCTAAAGACATAACTACTGTAAATATCTTCTGTACTGTTTACTTTAGTAGTATATGTGAAATTGCTAAATATAACTACACAGAACAATAAAACATCATAAATGACTTTCGATATAATCAATGTTAACATAGTACAAAATGTGTAAAATTTTATGGTTTTCTTGGAGAATAAACTACATAAAGGTGGTGCTCATTACCGTTGGGACATGGTGACCATTTAGGCAGGTTTTCTACAGTTGTTACATTTCGTGACCCTTTAATGAGGACAAAGCACACCTCAGTGTTTGAGACTTTTGAAATGAAAATCAACTCACTGTCCTCTTTGCTTTCACAGTTCTGTTTAGTTCTACAGGTGCAGGTGAAACCATAAATTAGAGGAAAAATACCAATTTTTCTGATCTTTGAGTGAAGCTTTTATCTAGGCTGTGCATTAATGGTGTTAGAAAAAACAGCTTGGATATTTCTGTCTTTTTAAAAAGTAATTGGGGATGAATAAGACTCCTCCATGAATCATACCTAAGTAGATACAAGTGTTTTGTCTGAGTGGCATAAAATGCACTACCCACTCATTCGCCATCTGACTCTCATAGTGGAGCTCGCTGTGCAGAGTCACACCTGTTTGTGCTCAGCTGCAGTGTCAGTCAAATTAATTCTTATCAATACACAGCTGTGTAAACTGATTTAGAGCGGCATTATTGGCATCAATACAACTGACAAAAAGTAACTGAATAATCTGAACGTAAAGTCATCAATATACTTTGTCAAAATACTGACTTTTAAACATCTTTAAAGGGATTATATGTAGTATTTCTACTTTAAAATAGAAAGAAAATGCCTTGAAACGACCTCCAAAGACACCAATGTGTTGGATTATAAAGATGTGAACTGAATTTATTCACACTGAAAGGCTGGGGGATTTATGTGACCACTAGAGGGAGTAGTGAGTCATTCTGTCAGAAAATGACCAGTTGGGATGAGAGCCAGTAAGAAACTACTTTTAGAGTCAAAGAAAGTGATAAAAGCTTGAAACACTGTTGATTTCACCACTGGACACAACCCTAAATGAAAAGAATGGAGTTTGATGCTGAAATCACAGTGTTTCTTCTACACGGAGAAGTTTGATTATGAGGCTTATGAAGGTATAAAGTTATTATGTGGTGTTTTTGTCTTCACTAAGTTGCTTTTTGTTGCTCTAAGGTTCAGATTAAACTGTGACAGTTCTGATCTTGTTTGGACGATTCCAAACAGATTTTTGGTGCAGCTACTGACAAACACAAACCGGACAGAAAACAGAGGTGATTTGTGATTTTACTGTGGCTGTTTTCAGTCGAAAAACAGAGCTAAGCTAACACTGCTATAATGTAAACTATCAGCTGATGCAGCACATGAAGATTATAAGACAGTGTTATTTTGAGTGGCTGTTAAAATAACCAGCTATGAAATTTTGGGTTCAAGAACAAAACCCAATGATACCATAATACAGATTTATATAAACAATGAGCCTTAATTTAACCAGAGGTGGATTTTTTTTTTTTTTACAAATCATCCAAGGTGTGTGTTTGAACATGTGAAAAGGCTCAAAATCATGTAAACTGTGTGCTAGTCTTGTTTGTCAATTGTATTTTTAGATCTGTTATCTGTTAGTTTATTAGTCTTACGGAAGTGATGCCTGGCCAAAACACTTGAGCTCAATCACATGAAAAATAATAGCAAAATATGTATGATGCATTTTTACTGTGCAGGTATTGAACATGAGCTGTTAAAGTCCAAGGATCTACTGTATATATAAATTAAAATCCATAAATATATCAATGATGACGTATGAGTCAAGAGACAAACAGAAGACGCAAAAGAGGACAGAAGAGTAAATGTATGTGTCTAGACTCAGCAGAGATTACATTAAATCTCTTAACATTTCAACGTACATTTAAGGATTACATTTCAGCCATATTTGATGTATTTAAGGTTGCATTAGGATAGAAACTACTACATTATCCCTTTCAAATGAAGTCTAATATGCTTCTTCAGTTAAAACTCATCGCTTCAGTTTAAGGATCCATGAAAGGGAAGGACGTTAAAGCTGATCTACAGGAGAATAAATACCTGAAAACAATACAGAATACCTCAAAGCCTCTCTGCATTATCTTCCATTAGATCAGGGATGTCAAACATACGGTCTGCGGACCAAAACTGGCCCACCAAAAGGTCCAGAGGGTGAATTTCAGCTCCAGATGTCTGTTTCTGAATGTTTTGTGCCTTTGTAGATGATATGTAAGTTATAATGCACATGTCTAAATGTCTACATTTAAGTTCACTTATATTTCTTAAGAAATTTCAGGTTGTTCATGTTATTCACATTTGGTGTGAAAGGTTTGTAAATGTAAACAATTTCATAATGTAATTTTACTTTTTTTTCTGCATTAAAACAATGGGGTCCAGTAAAAAAAATCCAGTTTTTTATTGGATCAACCCACTTGAGATTATATTGTACTGTATATGTATGTGACCCCTGAACTAAAATAAATTCAACACCCATGTACTGTAATCTTAACTGCCATCTTCTGCCTGTAGGCCTATTTTCTTTTTCTTTGCATAGATGAAACCATTTCTGCAATAAACTGGAAAATGATGCATAAAACAATAGCTGCAAGAAACATAAGTGTATGACACTCAGGAACCTCAAGACCTAAATGAAACTTATGTCCATGTGGTGTATTAATCTTTTTCCCTTCTTAAACCACACCACGTTGAGCCTGCGCTGACTTGCAGACTATCAGCATCTGGCGTAATGGAATCTGCTTTGACGTCCGTGGCATGGTATTCGCGCGTCCTGCCCTGCTCACGTGAGCCCGTGGGTAGATGGAGGGATGGATGGATGGATGGAGAGATGGAGGGATGCGTGGACTCACTTTACTCCAAAGGATGTAGAGATGACATCATAATCTGGCCGGACTACAACATCTGTAGTAGTAAACAAAACCCAACTGTTAATCCGCAAATACAGCGGCTTTAAAGGGTGCGGGTTCCTGGACATCCCCTTAACATCATATATCAATAAAAAAAGAAAAGAAAATGTTTAATAAATTCTATATACTGATATAAATCAAGCTTAAAACACTGAAGAAAATGTATATTTATACTCTGATGTCACTTTTCTTTTTCAGTGTTGCATAGAGTGTTTTTACGCACATAATATCCCGCACAGCCGGCGAGTAACGCTCAGAAATCCTGCCAAACACTCCGCTATAGGCTTATCTGTCATCACTAATTCTGCTTTTCAGTTTCAGATGCCATGTCCTCAAGCTTTTTCACTGTATATCCATCTACAACGCGCAGTCATGCAGAAACCTCCTGCACATCCAGCCAATAATCCTCAGGATGCGAGGGGGGGAAATCCATAAAAACCACTTTGCACAAGCGCATCCTCTGCGTCTTTTACAGGACTTTAGATGATGTTAAGCACAAACCCCAAACTCGTTTTATTTCTGTAATTTCACAGAGAAGCGTGCGCGTAAATTTGGATCCTACAGCTGAAGAAAACTTCAGATTCTCTCAGACATGAACCATCCATGAAACCATCTAAAGGGTTTAAAGTGGTCCAGTTCAAGTCCTAGGCGTGAGGTTAAATGGACAGAGGCGGCTCTACTCACTTTCAGCTCCAATTCACTTCAAGACGCAGACGCAACCGTGCGTGAAGCTGCATCTCTCTGCTGGATGTCCACTCAGCTGCAGCTTTAGAACATCCCGCAGTCTTTAAACGAAGATGAAGAAAAGATCCAGAGGCAGAGGAGTCACTTTGCACGTCCAGATGTCGGTGCGTGAGGATCTGCTGCGCTCTGCTCTGCTCTGCTCCGGAGATGCCGGTAAAGTGTCTCCACCGCTGGTGCGTCCATTGGCTGAGGATGTTGATGACAGAGGAGTTCTCTCACCCCCCCACCCCCCAGCCTATAGAGAGTCCCCGCTGCACTAGGGCGTAGGCAGAAGAAGAAAAGGACCACAGTACTTCTACTGCTTTAAAGAGGAGTAAAGATTAGAGTAAAATATGATTTACAAAACCACTGTGTGTTAAAGGTGCCATATGGTGCACAGGCTTTGAATGCTTATGAAATATTAACATTGGAGGGAAAAGGAAAACCTATGCAGCATTATTATAGATTTCATAACAGCTGTGTGAAATCTAAACTTCATCTTATTTCCAATTTTCATATATTACGTGACATTATTTACAACCCGTTGTGTATTAAAGGTTCCTTATAGAAAGACATTTAATTCTCATACCCAAAAACCTCCAAATACTTTCAATTAAACTGAGAAGAGAATGGAGCAGGAAGACACACAAACAACCAAATAAACAACGCCTATTGTTTGTGGTGATTCCAGCCAAACATGTTCAAGGGTTTTGTCACCATCATGCTCTGACATCAACCAATATTATTTCCAATTTTCACATAATTTAAACAGAAAAGAAAAACTGAGCAATAAAAATCTAAATAAACACCAAAATAATTTGAGGAAAAAACGGGTTTGTGTTCACATTAAAAGAATGCTGCAAAATATACAAAAATAAAATACATTAACCTATAATACATAAAATATACTATTTCTCTTAGAATGAGTGACAGAGATGGTGTTAGGATCGTGTAACATTAGCATACAAGATATTACATAACATGATTTACAAAAACATTGTATATGAAAGATCCCATATGGAAAGACATTTAATTCTCATGAAATATTATATTATCTATGAAAGATTCTAGCCAAACATATCCAGTGGTTTTGTTTGACATAAACCAAAAATGTATGAAATCTAAACTTTGTATTATTTCTAATTTCCAGAAAACAACCAGAGCGATAAATATCTAAATAAATAACACAATAAACTGAGATGAGAACGAGCCAGTGTTCACATTAACAGAATCCTGCAAAATATAAATACTCTGTTGCCATGAAGTTGGAATGAAAGATTTATACCTCTTCTCATGCAATGTTTGCGACAACATGATTTATTCTTGATAGATTAAGTGTAATTGGGGCTCAGTATGTAATCATTGAATCTGGTCAAAGATAATTATTGATGTGTATAAATAGGAATAAACAGAGGAATGTGTCTGAAAACAAAATTATTCCAACCTTATGGGCAACATCGTATTGTATATCTTAAAATTACATAATTACAAGGGTGATGTAACATTAGGATAAACGAATTCATAGCATCAAATATGACTTACAGAACCTACTGTACATTATAGGTCTCATATGGTGTAAGGAAAGACGGAAAACCAAAACCAAGAAAATTTAATAGTAACAGACCTGTAGTTTTTTTGCAAATACTTTTAATTAAACAAAGCTGAGAGCAGCATTGTGATCCAGATTTTAGCAAGAAGGTCCTGGGTTTGACCCTTTCTTTTGTGTGTATTCTCATGGGTTCTCTCCAGGTTCTCCAGCTTCCCTCTAACTGTCTAAAGATATTCATCAAAATAAGAAATAATCTGAGGTGAAAAGACTGAAAAAGCCAATGTTCACCTTAGCAGAATGTAAAAGTTTATCAAAATGTGAACATATACAACAATAAAATATAGTAAATGGCTTTGAATATGAGCCACCTTCACAGAGAACAAATCTTAAAATGACTTTCAGAGGTGGTGTTTGGATCATGAAATGGATGAAAGATTGTATTACAAAACCATCTTTCATTGAATGTCCTGTGTTTGTTCATCATGAATCAATAACAACAAACGGACAAACCTAAAACAACCTGATTTTACCTGTCAGTCTCTGTCCTGTCAGACTGAATTGAAGTGTTCATTGATTTTATTTTTTTCAGTTATAGTTTCAGTTGTTGGTCGAGGAAGCTTTTATTTTGAGTGAAGAGTAAAAAAAAAGCTCCTGAATGTCCTGAATGTTGTTTCTTCTTCAGTTTATCTCAAAAGAAATGAGAAGGAAAAGGGGAATAATGTCTAATGTGAGAGTCTGAGAGTTGAAATGTGATTCTCTGCTGGTTTTTATAACAGCTTTTATAAACACACAGCTGTATTTTTCTTTCTATCATACATAGACATTATAGAGGCCCCTACATGTTTTTATTTTCATACAGTCATTTCACTATTTGAGTAATTTCAGAGTAAAATCAACGGGTTGCCATCAGATGCAAAGAGGGGATTTCACAACATGAAATCAACACAAACAAAACATATGTGGCCTAAATTCTCATTTTTACTTTCAGCTAAAGGAGAATGAGTGTAGACATCCTCCTTTCCTATTTATTGTCTGCTTATCAACCAATATCAGCAAATTATTAACTTTTAGAATCTGAATTTCTGTAGTGACATGAATGTAAATACTTAATAAAGAGAACAACCATGCTGGTTATTAGAGAAAGAAAATATTATATATTCTGTGGTGCAGTGATTCATGAAGCTGCAGAATTACCATTGAAGTCTGTGGATAATTTTCCTTCTCTCCATCCTTGTCCTAGTCCTGGACCTGCTCTGTCAAAGAACCCGCTCCATGACCTTTGAGCCGAGAGAGACTGCTTTATTATCCTTCCAGAAAATCTCTTTGTGTCCGGGAGAACTCAGTCAGAAAAGTTCAAGTGTGGCAGAAAAGACCTTAGAGACAGGCATTTCTCATCATATATTACACGAAGTAAGTACAACAACAGAACCATTATGACCATGCCATTATGTCATGAGGACAGCTGGGTTTACGTATGAAACAACTAAAATAAGAAACCAGAATCAGCACTTAATCATGTAAATAAGTATTATTTCAACCTCCTGAGACCCAGGAAAGTGAACGTTTGGGCTTCTTTCTTTTTCATTAAATAATAAAACTGATTGTAATAATTGGAAACAAACAAACAAACAAACAAAAAAATATATGTATGTATATCTATCTAGATAGATAGATAGATAGATAGATAGATAGATAGATAGATAGATAGATAGATAGATAGATAGATAGATAGAT
>JAPQRQ010000009.1:18125649-18140246 GCA_037367365.1 Apogon talboti
GGGGCTGTATCTCCGGAACCGTACGTCGCAGAGACACGGGACCAACACTGGCACGTTCGGCCACCCCAAATTATGGCTGATGTGTGTTGGTTCCAAGTCTCTCCGACGTTGCGTTCCGGAGATATCCCGGGTCCAAGTTTAACATTGGAGAGATAGGGCTTGGGGTTGAGGGTTAGGGCTGGGGCTAGGGTTAGGGTTAGGGTTAGAGCAACGGAAGGTCGCAGAGACACGGAACCTTGACCTACCCCCCCTATTTAAAGGGTATTGCATGAATTTGCATCATTGACTGTTCTAATACCAATGTGACAAAAGCTTTAAAGACTGCAAAACAGAACAGTGATTTTTTTATAGTGAAGAATTATGTTTCGGTGGTACAA
This sequence comes from Apogon talboti, assembly GCA_037367365.1. Classification (NCBI taxonomy): domain Eukaryota; kingdom Metazoa; phylum Chordata; class Actinopteri; order Kurtiformes; family Apogonidae; genus Apogon; species Apogon talboti. The sequence continues at coordinate 18,126,027 of JAPQRQ010000009.1, forward strand.
TATAAGGAGTAACAAATAATATCAGCTATCGATTAAATTGTTTTAAAAACTGGCATTAGTTTTGGTCCAGAGTTTCATACACAGAGCATGTTTTCACTAATCCATGTAAATTGTGACTGTGAAGACCTGAATAACACCCATGTGCAGTATAACCTGTGTCTGGTCTGTGAACTTTGACATGTTTCGTTGTAGTCTGATGGTTTTCAGATGCGTCATGACTGGCTGGATTTGTGCCTTTAAGGTTGAGGTTGTTGCTGTGGGATTAATCCTATTATCCATTTACAAACATGCCTGCCATTTTAGGGAAGGTATTTCCAGTCCTGCTCATAGTTTGGAAACTCATTTGTTTGAAAGACATTTAATTTTTTCATTTGTTTTGTCAAATTTTCCAGAAGTTAAATTCCTAAATGCTTTGAATACAGTAAGTTTTTATAACGTTCAGAGCAACGTAGTTTTAATCAACTGAAATCTGAAAAATGTTTACAGAAATTTTGAAACATGACAGATATCTGCTTCTCATATATTCTGATGATCAATTGTGATCTGAAGCGTCCATTATTGAATTACAAGGAGCTTTTTTCCACATTTTTTATATAATGAAAATTATTAATGCATAAAATAATCAGCAGATCGGTCATCAATGCAAACATAGTTTTTACAGAAAAGACTTTATTTTCATTGCATAGTTGTGTGCAATGAAATGTGGATGCTCAGACCATGTCTATTTGTTTTGTATTATTCAATGGTGCAGTAAATGAATGTGTCAATAGATAAACATTCAGCTGGCTCTTACAGTCAGAAAGAGGAAACTGTGGTTTAGAATAGATCTTTGTTCAGTGTCTTTGTTCGATGTGTTTATTATGATGTATATTTACTCACCAGTTTGTGAACTAATATGGAATCCGATAAATGATGTTCAATAGTGGTTCATTTGCTCAAAACCCACTTAAAATGAAAGACGTTTTAGCACAATATGTGCCTCTTCAGATAAAGAGATCATCAGTGGGCGTTTTACACCAATAGTTGTTTTGTTGTGGTCTCAGTAGGACCACAACAAACCATTTGTCTTCCTGAGCTTAATGGTCACTTTTTTCAACAAGAGCCATATGCAAAGTTCATTGCTTTTCAGGTACTGTAAAGACTGATGATCTATAGTGACTTAGATTTTTAAAGGTCCATATGATGACGATAGTTTGTAATAGGAAAAGGCTGATAGATTCAATATTTAATATCACTACCACTGGAAAAAAAAATTGGGATCCTATTGGAAAACTGTATTTGACTTTATTAGAAATAAGGCTGATAACTGCTGAACTGAGGATCTGAGTCAAGGTACAAAATGTCTAAATTAACAAATAAATCAATAAATAAAAGGATCATTAAACATCAAATTAACTGCTGAAAATCTTGGTTTTGTCTATTTACGTTTTTGCTATTATTTTGCTTCAAAATCTGCAGTTCCAGTTGTGAACCCTTACATTTTCCGTCTCCTACAATCAGTCACTAGTAACAGCTTGTAAAGCCTCCTCAATGTTTCACATTAATGATACAGGCAATTTAAAACTCTGCATATTTGCGCAATTCTAAACAGATATGATTACAGTATTTTGACAATGGGTAGATCAAATAATCAGTAGCCTTTTCTATCTGATTCTGCAGCGTTGACATTAATTCCATAGATTGTGGCCTGATTTTTCTCAGCCTCAAAAGTTCTTACACTCTAATCCAACTCTAAACCATCTGTGTAAATCGAACTCGCTGCACATTGGAGTTCAGAAGGTGCACCTACAACTCGCATACTTCTTGTAAATTTTTCCACTGTGTGAAGTTATTTCATTTCATTGTTTCTTGAGCTGCAAAATCTCCAAGTGGACCGAACAGTTTTAGTGCAGAAACACCATAAACAGGCTTAGATAAACTACTGGTCTAGCAGTCTTAATGCTACAAACCTGTAACAGTGTTGTTAGTCATTCATGTACTGACTCAGATGAGAGACAAGTTTGGTTGCATATGTAAATCACATGTAACCACAACAGAAAATAAATGTGGAGAGCATTAAAACTAAATGAATGAGCTTGGTTGTAATCGGTCCCAAGTGGACTTCTTGGGATATCTTCTGCTTTAGTTTTCCCATCGTGCGCATCAGAGTTAAGAGAAACATGATCTTCAGTGTATTAAATAACCTTTGTACAGTTGTCATGCAATTTCTAATGCCTGACCTGGATGTATTAAATCACTTCAGGGTTCTTACCCCAACCATTTGAGTTATCGACACATAGACATCTGATTAGTTAAAGTCCAAACTAATGTAACTTGATTTTTTTTTTCATTTAAAACATAATATTTACTTGTATGAGGACCCCCTAAACCAATGTCTGTGCAGATAAGTCCTTGACAAACATGGGGTAACCCAAAGACTTGGGCCTAATCCCTCTGAAAACTGAGGAGAAACTCTAAAATTGTGTTCTTGACCTAGTGATGAAACGGCTCAAAAGGAGAAACCTGTCAAGTTTCACAGTGTCACATGTGCAGCAGATGGGTTTACTCACTTTATAGGTCTCAGAGGTAAAGGGCTTCAGGGACTATGGGAGGGGGGAGGTTTGGTTTCAGGGCGGGAAGTCACCATCAGCTTAGTCAGACGGAAATAAAGAACTAACAGGGATCCTCAGGTGATTGATTTTCAGTCCGCGAGCAAAGTAGCTGAAATAAATCACACACATTTGAAGCTAATCAGCCGTTCGCTGAGATTCATGAGGAGACAATTTAGGTGTCACCTTCCCTTTCATTCTGATCAAACTCGTTCTTCTGGAGGAAGGTGAGGCCGGGGTAAAATTAACCTGTCAGGTTATTTTAATCCTCACCTCAACACCCTCCCGCCTTTCACTCAGCAAACACACACACACACACACACACACACACACACACACACACCGGATATCTGTTCTGTTTCCTGACACTGTAATCCAGCCTATAATCCAGCATGTCTCTGTTTATAAATGGATGCAGATTAGAAACAGAAGCAGAGCAGGTTATTAACTCAGGCGGTTAACTTTGACAGTAGAGGTGCTTATTAGTCTGGTTTAGTCACTGTGAGAAACAAACAACCTGCTCAGACGTAAGGACATTGAAGGTAAGATATTTCCAAGGGGAGCTTGACTTGATGCATCTTGGTTTTGAGAAGCTATCGTATCCTATGACAGCTGTAGAAAGTTTTAACACTTTGGACATCATTGTGTCTTGAAACTCTCTAAAGGCATTGATTTACTGAGTAGATGATGGAAGTAGCTACACACTGAGCTGTCTCACTTCCCTCTCATCTTGCTGGAGAGTTTCACAAGTGCACACATGACAAAATAGCAACAGGTAAAGACACGTATGAGCTGAAACACAAGCGAGAATTTCACTTATCCTGGATAACAGCGTTTAGAGCAGTGACTAAGGCCTGTCAATTGATCTCCATTACGTGTAAAACATGATATCTTAAGAAAGTGGCAGACATTTTCACTCAGAGGCAAGGGTTAAGTGCATGAGAAGTGGGTTGGTTTTGCTGTGACTTCTTTTCTGTTCACTCTTATGAATACAGTATCTCAGAAATGTTGTATTACTTAACATTCAACACAAATATTAACTTCCACACAATGGAAAAGTTATTACATTTTGGTGGCTTAAAGTCAAAGGTTGTGACTTTACAAACCACATTTGCATGAACATTTAATGATGCAGAGGTAGTGAACTTATCTGACTGAACTTTTAATAATAAACCACTGCAAATGAATTCACAATAGAGTGCAATGGTGCATAAATACATTTTGAACAGCATTTCTTGTTGGAAACCAGCCATTTTTAAGATGTATATACTTAATAAATCATTACTTTATTTGTATTGGATTTTAAATATTGTAGGAATTACATAAATGAGCCAAATTAGTGCATTTAATTGGAATTAACCAGGATATTTTTCTAGATTCAACTTTGACTACATTTATTAGAACAAAATGTACATTCAGAACTTTCTAAAACCTTTTGTTGAAAGTTTATTCACATGAAATACCTGTGTATTTGTTGACATTCTAATAAATAAATTCATTTTGAGGCAAGTACAAGTTGATTTCAGGCAGGTAGAATTTAAAAGTCAAATGTAACCCAGAATTTGTCATCTCTGGTACATTTTATTACCATTATTGAATTATACACATTCATCACATGATCTGAATCTGCCTACTAAACTGTAAATATGTAGTAAATTGTGTTTTTAGCCCCAGCAGTTCCGTAAACTGAAACTCGTATTATGTCCTTAATCATAAATATGACAGCAGGATGTACCATTGAATTGCATTTTATTTTTATAGCATGACATTATGGAAAAACTTCTTATCTAGAAATACTGACTTCGACAGATAACAAAAGTTGAAAAGACAAATAAAAATAGCCTGTAGAATTTGTTAGATTTTTCATTTTAATTTATCAATAAGTTCCAGAATTATTGATTAATGACACAACTGATAATGGTGATATTGAAGTTACTACATGATTACATATATAACTCAAACAGTTTACTTTGCATAAACCACAAGCCACAGGATGTCTGTTCCACTAATAAAAGAACAGTAAAGTAATTGTTCTTGACCTAAAAAGGAGACTAGTGTAACATTGAAGTGCCTACTTTCCAGATCTACACTTCTTCACTCAACATTACTCAACATTTATTTAATTCACAGGGTTTCATAGTAAGTCACAGTTTTACTTCCTTTTTTTTTTTTTTTTTTTTTTAAACCAAACCCAGAGTTTTCCTCTTTCAGGTCTGACACTGAACTACAAAGCCTGGCTAATAGTCTGTAAACACAGCGTGGTTTGTGTTGGTATATATGACCAGAGAGGTTTTGTTTATTGTCACTGATTCCACTGTTTTAATGAGCAGCAGCTTATTTGTTTGTGTATTTGTTTGGTTTTACATACTGCACATCTGTAGAGAGAAATGGAAACTGCACTTGGTTTATGAAAATGCAGTGTGGAACTGAAAAAGTTCTTGCTGGAAATGGGGGGGAAAAAAAAATACCGGTACTAATAATATTGTAATAGAAGAAAAACCTGGCAACAACTTTCAGGGTTTTGGTGTTGTTTGTGTTCTAACATTTTCTGTAAATTTGTGCAAGGTTTGGTACATATGTGTGGAAGTCCATTTTTCAGCAAAAATATGTAATTTAGCAATGTTTTGGACCCTTTTTTGTTATGGGTACAAAAATGTGGAAAAGCAGCTAAAACAAATTCTGCTGAAGTGCAATGGGGACAATCGTTAGAGAGAGGAAAAGTCATGTGGTTATTTTTAATGCTCTACATATTGATGTTAAATGGATTTGGCTTTAGGTGGTCCCAGAATAGCCTGGATGCGCCGCCTAAACCCTGACTACTACATTTTAACAAACACAGAATTAGTTTTTAATTTTTTCTTTTAGCTTATTTGCAATATTAGACACTAAAAGCAGCTTTTTAATTTAAATATTGACATTTAAGTACTAGTTGAAGTTGTCTGCTAATATGATTCTGATATAAAAGTAGGTGCTGCATTCACTGACCCTGAGAGTTACTCATGAGGTATTGAACTTTTGTCTTTCTTTTGTTAAGACATAGGTTTTTCTCCAAAAACATACCTTGACATGTTTCGGCGGTTACTTCCACCTTCCTCAGAAGTGTCACTGGTGTATCTGTGACACGTCTTTATCAGCTGATGTTACGGAGGCGTGACCGCAACCTCTGCAGGACGCTGCTCCAAGTGTGTGAGACCATGTATGCTCCCTCATCCCTGTTCATCATCCCTAGGCCCCATTTTCTTATTTAAATTGCCTCCCTGATCCAGCACTGGTGTTTGTTGTCCTCAGTGCGGATGACTCTGGCCTTGTCCCAGTGTATGACATGATATTCTCTTTTACAGTGGTCTGTTATGGCTGATCTGTGAATTTCCAGTTGTGCCTTTTCTTTTATCGATCTTGTTTGTCTTTTATCCGTTTCTTTTTCACATTCTTTTTTGTATTCTTTTCTGCGTGTGTTAAAACTTCTTCCTGTCTCTCCGATGTATGTTTTGTGACATGATTGACATGGTATTTCATATATGAAATTACATTTATTGCCTGGTTCGATTGTGTCCTTGGGGTGTACCAAGAGTTGTTGTAGTTTTGTTTGTGGTTTGATCGGTTTGGTTTGATCGGAAGGCGGAAGTAACGGCTGAAACATGTCAAGGTATGTTTTGAAGAAAAACCTATGTCTGAACAAAAGAAAGAAAAAAGTACATATAGAAAACTGAAGACATGATGAACACCATTGAACTATTAGGTATTGAAATTTAGTATCAAATGAAATTAAAACATACTTGATAGTTTTTAAGCTTTCCAGTCAGTGCTATAAAACTATTTAAGTGCATTACCTAGTCATAAAAAGTATCCCTGCAGTGCTTATTTTGTATTTCATTTTATTCCAGTAATGTTTTTTTCTGCCATTTGACTGGTCAGTGTTTAAAGGAGCATCTAACTTTCATTACATATTTTCCGTCAAATTTGTAAAACCCCAGTGATAGCCTGCTTATCACTAATTAGTCTTTCTGCGCTTACACACCTAGATCACTTCCCTCATGGTGAACAACTTCGAAGATGACTCCATCACAAGCAGTCCATTTGTTTACATACCAAACCGGTACATCACTTGGGCCTTTTCGTAAATTTTGACGCGAAGTGTATTGTGGGAATGGGAATTCCACGCAGCCGTGTGTGATCGTGAAAAACCATACTTAGACATCAGTTTCATGGCATTTTTGGAATATGTCATTGTGTAGGCTTATCATACACGCCTCGCTTATGTATGATAAGCCTACATACATGCTTGTGACTGCTTGTGATGGAATCATCTTCGAAGATGTTCACCGTGAGGGAAGTGATTTAGGTGCATGAGCACAGAAAGACTAATGGATTAGTGCTAATTAGGCTATCACTGGGGTTTTACAAATTTGAAGAAAAATTTGTGATGAAAATCAGACGCTGCTTTAATATCAGCACTTTACCTGAACTGTTATATTTAATGAGACTCATCTAAGGAATTGAAAATGATTTAATTTAACACTTACTTTCAGCAGATTTGCCAAATGTCAAATCACTCATTTCCGGGTCTGTAGGTGCATATTTTAACACGGTGTATATGGTGGGTTTCAGCAGGTGCTTCAGCATGATGATATTTAAATCAGTCTGATTGAACCTCATCTGAGGAGCAGCTTGGCCTAAAATCTGTTTCCAGTCCGCAGCGTTTTTAATATTTATAAATAAAAGTGAGACAGAGAAAATACAAATACAGGAAAACTGTCACAGTACACAGATTAATACTTACTCTGGTTCGTTTCCACCAAAAGTGGAATGATAATTCGTCACTTTGAAGCAAAAATGGCCAAACTTTGCAGCTTCTCCAATGAAGTCTTAGTGCTCTTCTTTCTCATTTGATGATGATCCTCATTGGGGTTTTTTTTGTTGCTTTTTAAGCACTTGTGTGACAGGGACATAACAAGCGCTTGGTCTTCAACATTGGACATTGGACAATCCAGTTTGGCAGATAAAATTACACTTTGCGTAACATTTCTTACAGTCTTGAGTTCCCACATTTGTTCCCAGTTTTTGTCTGTATTTCTAGCCAAATAACAAGATGAAACCTAATGTATGCACTCCATGGTGATACATGAAAAGTATTTTGTTGTATGTTGTTGATCTTAGATTTTAATGAATTTTGAATTTGTCACATTTCAGAGGTATTGTACAGATCATGTCCAGACGTTCCTTCTCAGGTCTCTGTCCTTTATCAGTGGCTGATGGAGAGGATTACATTAAGAGGTGTGAATATTAATGTCTCTAGGCAAACATATCTATTCAAGTCCATGTAAATTCATTCTTGAACATCTTTAAGTACTGAAGTCGCCCGTTTCAGTCCTCGTTAACATGCAAAGTTTGTGTGATGTTTTGATGCTGCCGAAGAAATAACGAAATGAAGAGACGACTTTTGAGAGTGCAGAATTACTATAAGTCTCTGGTCCAGTTCTGAACCATAACATGCAGTGAGTTTGTTTTGTACAGATGCTTTAGAGTTACGTTAAAGTATAAAACCATTTGGGGTTTGTTGAAACATCCAACCAGACAAATGTGGCCACAGTTTGTGTAATGAATGAAACACCACAGGGTCACAGGTGTTCAGTTAAGAAAATGTGGACTAATGTTGACTCGGCTATTGACACAAAATTGCAATAATATCTTGTGATACTATGCAAAAGCGTAGAATTTCTTGTCACAGAACAACCAAAAGCTGTCATTATTTTTGCAAGAGGCGAGAAAATTGTAATTTACATAGTCGTTTGTCATTCTATTTTACAAGGTCATCACATAATCACCCAGCCCTTGTATAAGTCATTAAGATTAGGGCAATGCCTTCATGAAGCCGTTTCACAAAGCCTGTTTTTCACAGGAACAAATTCTTCAGATTTCCAAACTGCCAGCTGCAATCTGCAAAATAATAATATCTTCTTCCGCTGTTTTACTGGCTTCTTGTTTGTGGCCGTTACGTTTAAGATGCACCCGCAGCAGAAAAGGTACAGGTTTATGTAGGGATGTCAGTTTTCTGGTTGTAGTTTGTCAACAGCGGTTGCAGACTCCAGCTGTTTTCTGAATAGCAGTGAATGAGCTTGAGCCGATTCAAAAATATCTGTAACCGCACACGGGAACAGTCATAAAGAGGTGGAAAGAGTGCAAATTCAAGCCAAATGTGGCGTTATAGCTCTCTGTTACCTGTCAGGTTATTTGCATTGGAAAAGCTCAAAGGTTGATCTGCTTCACACTTGAGTTCAGCAGAATGAAGGAAACAGATGGAGGTCTGTTCAGACCACATTCCTGCAAAACGCCATCCTGTCAGTCCTGTTCTGAACTCACACTGAGCTACAAAACGGTGCCGCTTCAGGTTGTTAGCATGGCTTTAAAACCACAGACCAGGAAACCTCCTCAGTCTTAGGTTATTGGCTGCTAAGTCATTAAATCCACTGCCTGCTGACTACTTTTACCAGCCAATTGGCCTCGTTTCACAGAACTGTAACCGGTCTCTTCTGTGATTATAGTATATATTTAAGTCTTGATTATGATAGGTTATTACTGACACTAAGTTCTACATATTTCAGAAAATATATGCCGTATTTTTTATGTTTCCTTATGTTTCAGATTGGAAACATTATTGTGTGGTGTGGTTCATGTGACTCTAAACTCCTTACTACAGTTCAAAGAAATGAAAATCCTGGATTTAGATGAGTGAAATACCTTCTTATACACAATGTTACACTGAATGATATGAATGTGATTTTGTTTTTATGCTCTACAATGACTGCTTGAGCATAAATTTATAGAATGTGACATAGAAATAGCTTAACAATGTAGAATGTGATATGTGATGTGCTGTATGTAATATTCCACGGGCTGCAGATGTAGAAGATGGTTTTTCTTCAGTGGGTGTTTTTGTGTTGGTTTGATGTGAGAACATAACTTGTAGGAGAGGCACAGTTCACCCACACACAAAGAAACTTACCTGGCTGTAGGGCTGCTGGATGTGACGGAAACATTTTTGCACTGAGTTTACCGTAATAATAAAAGAGCTGCATCGTCTTCCTTCTGCGAAATACAACAACATACAATCTGTTGAATACATGTCTTAAAGTGTTGTTGATCCATTGTTTGCAGCTTTTGGTGTCCCTGAGTATTCAAGTTTCAGCCTGAAATAACGACACATAATGACAGCTGAGCATCTCCAATTGAATTACATTTTGGTTCAGATAATCTTTTCCAAAATGGTAAAGTCTCTGTCAGGGTCTGGGTCTGTTACTTAAAAAAGTAATTTATTAGAAAATAATGCACTCATTTAGTTATTTAGTCTCTGTAGAAAGGAATGTATTTAACTATTTGTAGTATTACTCTTGCTTTTTTAAAATTACTATCATTATTATTATTATTATTATTATTCACCCTCGGCCGAGGGGTATTGTAATCGTCTGTCTGTCCGTCCGTCTGTTCTGTCTGTCCATTCAACGACGTATGTGAAGAATTCATTGAGATATCTTTACCAAATTTATACTGTCGATGCATCTTGGCATGGAGCAGAAGCCTATTGAAAATGGATGACCCTGACTTACATTTACAAGGTCAAATGGCGACATGTCTTTTTTGCTGAAAAGATTATTATCATTATCTGAAGAATACATTGAGATATCTGCACCAAATGTGTACTCTGGTTGTATCTTTACATGGAAAAGAAGCCTATTGAAAATATTGAGGTATGTATTTTAATATATATGAATGTATGAATGAATATATGAATATATATTCCCACTGAAGTGGGTTACCTAGCAACAGATAAACAATAGGGCAACGTTGCCATGGTGTCAAATGTCGTGCAGAAACAGAAATGCCAGCTGAGAGGTTATTTAACTGAAAATGCCAGTGGAATTTACCAAGAAAGTAAAGGAATCAACTCGGAACTCAGAGGTAAATTTATTACACCAATATTTATACCACATCTACAACTCGCAGTTGATAACTGCTTGCAGTTCTAGTATACTTTGGATGCATTTTGGCATGGCGCATAAGCCTATTAAAAATAGCTCCATTCCAGCAGAGGGGTCTTAGTGCGAAGCACGTTATTCCATTGTTGTGGTAGAGGCCGACTGAGACTGGAATTTTTATAAAGGCTGATATAATAATAAACATATCTAACTGGAAACCATCCCTACCTGAGGAAAAATCAACCCTATTTTTACTGCATTACAGGGTGTCTGTGGATCCTTAAAGTCTTACATTTCTTTGTCCTAAATGAATGCCTTAATTATCCTTAAAATTGTTAATCAATCCTTTAAACTGATGCTCATCTTAAAAATTCCAGAGATACAGTGAAGGATATTGCTATAATTGCTTTGTAAATTATTTTATCATAACGGAGATGGGAATGAGTGAAGCCTCCAACCATTATTTATCGGCGGAGGGGTTCAGGTATGAGTTTTAGCAGCTTGAACATCAGTAGCAGAAATATTAATCATAACGTTAGCTGGATTGAAGCATGGTTAAGACTGGTTCAACACAATAACTGAGGCCTGTTATACTGTTATTTATGTGAATTTAAGGTTGGAATTTTTACAAAAGACACTTTGAAAAACATTTTAAAGTCATGAATTTGGCTCCCTCAAACCTGCATGCACCTTGTATTAGAAACTAGATAAGTGTTGATAAGTGTTGCAGATCTGGGGATGTGGGTGTTATAACACCCACACTTTTTTTGAAGTGACGATTTCATCCCCCACACTTTTCATGAAATAAACCAAAGTAGCCAATTACCGGTAGGTTGAATTCTACAGATCAACTACAGAGAACAAGTAAGCAAGTAGGAACCTACCCAAATGCACAAAGAGTAAACACATAGGTCAGATCAGCTTGAGTGACAGATTGACCAGCCAACCACAGGTAACACCCGGTTGGACCCAGTGACAGTGTTTGACTAATGGTGCTGGCAGTCAACTTGCTTCTCTCCTTGAGACTTCGAATAGGAGCGTACTCAAGGTAGCTCGGCATCACACTTGAGAAGGGACACAAAAATTGCTGTCACTGTAAGATGTGTTATTTGTTGGTTCATATTTGAATGTCCAAATGCTGTACATGACCTGGTTGCTATGTAAGGGACAGCCTAATTTATAGTCGGCTTACGAGCCGTAAAATAAGATGTTATGTTGTAGGCTCAGACTGACGTCTTCTTAATATGGCTAATATTCAAGTTTATAGTGAGTCACAGCACGTCACAGTCCTACCATTACCAGCTCTGTCCTGTTGTTAGGATACTCAGTGTTACAGAACACAGAAAAGGAAGAGGCAAGAGGAGATTGGCATGTTTTTTGCAAGGCATCCTGTAAGTTAACTTAAATTTTGGCATTATCTTACACAACAGACAATTTACATTATGATACATTATTTGGGTTGGGCGACTGGATTTGAAAAGTGTTTTTTCTTTATTAGATGTTTGTTTAGAAGAGGCAGGAGACATCACTATCAGAGGGCTCAGTATCAGAAGTCAGAGGTCAGAGGAAATCTCAAAGGTAAATGGAATAGTCCAAGAGCAATGTGTGTTTTTTTTGTTTTTGTTTTTTTTTTTTGGTCAGTCAAATTTATGAATATGTAGGTGATAAAATAGGCAGAGTGAGTGAGTGTGTGTGTGTGTGTCCACTTTTTATTTTTTAATGTTTTGATAGAATGCATATCAGGATGTGGTCAGGAATGAGAAGGACAGACATGAGGAGGAGGAGGAAAGAGAGGGCAGACCAGGTCCAGAGGAAGTGCAGATTGAGGGAAAGGATGAGGATAAAGAAATGATAGAGGTAGGGCCAGAGAACTTTGCTGTGGTTGTTCCCTGTCAATACTTTAATAAACCCAACTGACTTGATCCAAACTTGCAAAAGCTCATCCCCCACACTTTTCAAATTCTTGATACGCCCCTGTGTTGAACTAAGGATCAAAGTCACAGTATTTAAAACCTAAATCAATGCATAAATATAACTGTAAACATGTGGGCGATTCTAGTTGTGATTTTTATGTTTTTTAAGCTCTTATTTTTCCTCGAAGGCAGGATTTTGAGTTGAGAAGCCTGAAAAAGTATAGAGCCGCAATGATTTATTGATTAGTTATCAACTATTTCGATAATTGAATAATTGTTTTTGAGTTGTTTTTTGTTTTTGTTTTTTTTTTTAGGAAAAAGAACAGTGAATTCTCAAATGTCTCTGAGTTTAGTTTATTATACATGAAAATCTTCTATTTTCTTTGTTTTTCTAAAGCTATGAAATTAATATCTATATCTATCTATCTTTGAGTTATGGACCAAACAAGAAATAAGAGGATCTTACTTTTCACTATTTTCTGATCCAACACATCAAGTAGTCAAGAAAATGTTTGACAAATTATTCAAAAATGAAATTAAACCTTAGTTGCATCATTGAAAACTTTGCATTTTCACGATACAGTTAACATCATAATATTTAAAAAGAAATACAGATTTTAGATTTTGACATAACATGTAAACCTGAAACAAATACACTATAGATGTAAGCAAGATGTCTTGAAGTCATTTTTTGTGCTATACAAAATAATAATGGATAAATGAATGTGAAGGGATCTGAAGTGCTATTAAGGAACCCACGAGTGGCGGAGAAAATGAGATGTTTTTTTCCTTTTTATGTGGTTTACAAGGTAGGCTATGTGCTGTGTATGTCCTATAACAATAAGAAACGCCCTGCATCACTGAGAAATTTTTGTGAGAATAAACCTCAGTTATGTATTATAGACTGACCTTCCTAACACTATTAGATGATAAAAGACACAGAAGTCAACAGGGTCCAGGACCTCTGCTGCTGGGTCAAAGAGCCTTGTGAAGCATGTTCCTTCAAAGTCTTCACTACATACATTTTTATGAGTCGGGACAGACATGGATGTAAACTGTAATTTGGCTGCTTGGCAGATGCATACAACCACAAAACAGTAATTCCAGTTTTTAACATTTCGGTTACATTTTTCTTCTAAAACGGTCCATGTTAAACGGGTGTTTTCACATTCCCTTCCCATGTAATTGTGTATTTTGTAGTTCCTTTGTGCATTTTAGTGACATCCCACTGAAAGCCAAACAAAATGAAAGCCTCCTGTTGATTCCTCTCATTCAACCAAACTAGTGCATTTTATTTTTGCCGCAATGCAGTTGCTGTGCATCCTTATTTCATGCCTTGAGTTTAGAGTTAATTGCAAGTGAGTGATATGAAGGGATTTATCCTCTTTTTAAGAAAATATTCACGTGTAATGAGTGCGAGTGTGATAGACTCTGCAAATCAAGAGGGAATTCTTACTGTTATCACTCTGCTTTTGTTGCTTTGCTTAATGTGTTAAAATCTGCTGAAAGAGCAAGAACCAGAGACAAGGGAACTTGGATAGCAGCTAATTATGTCCTACGATTTGCAAGGACATGTTTAGCAATCAGTCATCCTTGCAGTTTTGCAAATATAGTGCATTTACGAGGGTAATTCAAAAAGTTCTAAGACAAATTAAAAAAAAACTTTATATTTGAAAGTAACAAAATTATTTTTCTACATAACATCCACCTACGTCAATACACTTCTGCAAGCGATGTTTCCACCGA
>JAPQRQ010000009.1:18140346-18162097 GCA_037367365.1 Apogon talboti
ATAGAATTTTGTTGAACTAGTTTGACTCAGTTTGAATTTATGGCATTTGTCTTAGAACTTTTGAATTACCCTCGTATAGTTGCCATGACTTGGTACTTAACCTACACTGGGAGCAGTTTTATCTATTGTTTTTCCTGACTTCCTTGACCTCAGCCTGATCTCTGCAGACACCATTGACATGGAACAGACTAAATACAGTAGGATCTGCACAATTTTCAGTCAAATATATTTACTCCAGACATTAGACAAGTGAATTACCACCCCTTCTTCTCTGCAGTTTGGTGTAAAACTGAAGTAGCAAAATGTGAAACTGTGAAATAAGACTACACACCCAAGAATTGTGGAAGTGACCTCATTCTTTGGTGGCATATTGGTGTACTTTTTAGCCCTTCTGCCTCCCAGCTAGGAGGTTGCATGTTTGAATCCCAGTTGGACCGGGGTCTTTCTGTGTTGAGTCTTTCAGTTTCTCTCCACCATCTGGAATTGGTCTTCAAGTACTGTACCTCCAATGGCAGATTCAGTGATGCTAATGCAACTGCTAGGTGTTGTGTATATTAGAATAGGTAAAATGCAGAGACCAAATTTCCCTACGTGGTAAGAAATGTGAATTAATTTCCTACCTTTATCTGTTGAGACCGGTCAAAGCCAGGCACAGACATAGGTGATATGGCCAGAAAATGTTATCGTAATTTTTTCATGTCCTTGATATTGATAATTGTCACGATGAATGTCAAATCAATATACCATGAAGATTAAAAGCTGATTTTTGGCGAAGAGTTGAAGAAACCTGACACTTATGTTCAGTATTAACTTACTCGTAAAAGACTAAATGAAACGATAAAACTCATAGCAACAGCAGAAATCCCTAAAAAAGGCAAAGACGTGAAACGCATTACAAGTTTGAAATAACATAAAAGTTGCAATGACAGAACAGACAAGACAAAAATAATGAAACAGATGAAATAAGTCCGAATTGCACCTGTGGTGTAGGATATTGTACGCGTGATTTCACAGCATTAAAATGAGACAAATCTGAGTTCTTATTCAACAAGATTTAAAAGAAGTGCATTTTTACATGTATATATTCTATTTGGTAACACATTGTCACCACCAGTACTGGTTAAAATGCTGAAGTAGATAAATGATGGTCTTTTTTTTTTTTAAACCCGTCTGTGAATGAAGGTGTTCCCTCTCGGTTTGCATTTTTCCCACGATGAAAACAAAACACTGACACTTCTGGAAGATAAACTGTAACATCTACCCTTTTTTCCCACTGAACCTCCAAAAACCTGAGGTTCATTATCAGTTTTTGCAGTGATAAAGTGTGCAAACGAGCAATTATTTTGGCACTGTACTGTGGATGTTGAACTAAAGCTGCAGCTGGATTGTCTGGGGGATCGACTGATGAGGCGTTTTCATTTTCAGCACTGATTGTTGATAATCAAGGACACGACTTCATGAAAACTATAAATCTCCTTTTTACCTTTACAGTACAATCATCTTTCAACAATATTTAGTGTAATTTTTTATTTTTATGAGCCTAATGAGTAAACTTGCAAGTAGATGTACCACCTGCATTTAAAAGATAAAAAATCGGTTTGATTTTAGAAAATAAGAATTAAAAAAAAAAGTTTCTTGAGTTTCCTGTTCCTCCATTTCACAACAGTCTTGGCCTTTAATTATTCTAAAATTCAATTAAATTTAACACTCCCTTGTTTCTCTCCCTCTTATATCCGACTTCTCTTTTTGTCTTGTTTAATTAGTGACAAATAAATTGATTAATCTGAAGTGTGATAATTGATTAAAAAATGCAGAATATTGAATTTGATGGTCATTCCTGTTTTAATCTGTGTATGTAAATTGTGATTATACCTAAAAATAATGCCCCTAGTGAACCAGAAGATGTCATTTTTGTGTTTGTCTGTCACCGTGCTGTAACTTTGATGAATCCAGTATTTCATTAAGTTCATCAAAAGCTGAACAAAAGCTTGACTCTTGCGTAACTGTGCAGAGGTATTGAAAGGCTTCAGATGAACGAGGTTGTCGGGTTTGTCGTGTGCTATAAATGGGGTTGAATGGAGCTGAAAATGTAGAGCAGCTTACCCACTGTTGCCAAATTTTGCAGCCCCAATATCAGACTGTACATGTAGGATTGGTTCTGTAATGAGGATTCTAGACAGTGGAGTAACTATGTTATATTTGTAATATACTCATTCAGTAATTTCTGATATTGCTGAGAACAAAACTGATGTATTGATACACCAGGGCTTGTTTCTAAAGTAGGGTGATACTGAGGGACTCCATCTATCCCTGAGGCTTAGGTCCAGCTCATTCTGTTAACAGTTTTACACTGAATAATTCCATGTGTCGTATAAATAGAAAATGAAGTCTTTTATGAACCTCATCCGACTCGTTCCCAGTGAAGTTAAAATGTAAATCCTTTTCCCATGAGGATTTAATCATCTCCACAGAATCCTTTTGACAGTCTTTCCTCAAAAGCATTCACAGGGGAAAAGTAGCTGAGAAATGAGAAATATTGAGCTTTAATTAGTAATTTGATAGAATATTCAAAACACTTCACAGGTTCAGTCAGTATTTCATACAAAACTGACACACACAAAAAAAAAACTCATTCCAGCTTCATAAATATAAATTATATGTACTGGGAAATGACAAGTTTGTGTTTTTAAAACTAGTTTTACTTTTGGCAATGGCTGATGCCATAGTACTGTGGCACAAAATATCGGTTTGTTTATTGCCACAGAGCCAGTCAAATGTTAGCATTTGTACTGTGACAATAAGCACTGTTACATGAACTCATTAACCTCTTGTTGCCACAGAACTGTGGCGATATACGGTATATATGCCCCGTACACACAACGACATTATGTCAATCCACAAAATTTTAAGATCGTTTTGGCCTTTCATCCACATGACACTGGCATTGCCAGTGCCCTGAATTTTTTTTTTTTTTTTTGAGAACGGGTCCCAGAGCGAAAAATCTTACAGTGCTGCCCTTGTGTTGCTGTATCGGCAGCAGGGTTACAGGTTACCAGTCTACACATGATATAACAAGGGCACTGATTGGCTCTGTGGTAGTAGACAAATGAGAAGTCAGTCCCACAGTACTGTAGGCTATTGCCACTTTGTTTACTTTTTATACGTTTCTTAGATTACATTATGCTTGATTGATTAAAACAAGCACCTGGTGAATCACTTTAAATGTAAAAAATAGTGAATGGTAATCTGAAATGTAGCATACTGGTGTGTACGACATGTGTAGTATATTGACAGAGGGCTGAGTGTTGTTAAAAACATTTGTACCTAATCTTTTCGTGAATCAATTTTCTCTATTTTAGGTTTTTCGATTTTTAGCTTTTCTTTTGCATCTGAAAATATTTTTACAACATGGTCCAGAATTAAGACTTATGCTAAACGAACTGCAGAAATGGGGAAAAAAACATAACACATCTCTGTTGTTTGGTGGCATTTTCAATTCACTGGGCAGAGAGGAGCTGTGTAAAACATGGTAAATGAATGTCACAACATTTCTGCATTTCTTTTTGACAGTTTATGTTTGCATGTTTTGAACTGAATACATGTCAAAATGAGAAATCTGCATATTTGTACTTTAATAACCAAGCGAAAAGATCACAAATCAGAACAGTACCCACAATGTTCACCACTTTTTCACCAAATCGTGCAGCCCTGATATTAAATGACGAGATACCATGAATAATCACAGCTAAGATAAACCTAAATCTTAATATTGGAGTCTCCCTGACCTTCTATGATTTCCTGTTTCCTTAAATCAAAAGTGGTTGTAAGACTTTCCCCGCGTTAACTTTTCCTCTGAAACTTTCTTCCTGTCTGCTGATTTCTGCTGACGTCAGCCCCTCGCCTTAAAAGGAGCAGATTTTGGCTTAATCACAGCCTTTGGAAACAGCTGAGGTCACAGGGGAGCTTCTACTGGAAATGACTGTTTAGACCAGTTACTCTTCTCTGATCTAACCAACCTAAAAATAAAGACGTAAACGCTTTGCAGTCAAAGAGTCAGTGACCTCTGTTGTTAGGGTTTAGTACGTTTTACTGAATTATTTTCATCTTTTGTGCATTGGGTTTTATAAAACTGTCTTATACAGAGATTAAAGTGATAATTATCTCCTTTCACTTGACCTGACATTTCTGAATGTGATCCGCTGGCAGTAACAGACGTCTCAGCGCAGCAGAGCCTTCATTTATCAGGTGCTCTGTTATTACTCTGATTATTACCCTGGATCTGCCATCTGCGACCAGCTCCTCTGGGTTCTAATCTGCTGAATGCACTTTTGACATTCCCTTTTCCCTAAGAGCTGATTTCTAATGCGACCGGAGGCTGTTTTCTCTGACCTTGGCCCGTGAAAAAGGCCAGGTCGAGTTTAGAGAACGAATAATTGAATTGAATGACAGAAATTATTGGTCACGTTAAAGAAGTTCAATGTGTTTATTTCACACCCAGTGACAAGTCATTTCTAATTACAAAGTAAATGTTATGCAAATATTTTACTACGGAAATACAAATGTAAAATGTCAAAAAATAATGATAAAGAGCAAATTAAAATAAGAAATAATACATATTATTCTATCCAGTGTTAGGTGTCAAAGTATCTTATATTGGAGCCAATAATGATGGTTCCTCATTTTGTTTAGGATTGTTTTCATTGTAATAATAATAATAATAAGAAGAAGAAGAAGAAGAAGAAGAAGTTAAAATGTGTATTAAAATGACTCCTTATCTGAAATCTTTAGTTTCCTCAGTGACAGAACAACTACTGTTATCTGATTTATTTTATTCAACTAAATTGACTGGAGTCATTTACACTGCTAAATATACAAAATATACTCTTTCTACCTATTCTATATAAACCAGATTATCCTTTTCTGGTTTTGGAAAATATGCACAGTAGTAGACATGTAAACAGTGCAGGTATTGTTTGAACTTGAAATTACCGTTGATGTGTTATGTGAGGACTTCAACATTCTTAAAGCCTTTTTTTAATTTTTCGTTTCATGCATAATGCAAACAATTTGCAGTATGAAGTCAGTATGAAACTGGGCAGATGATAAGAAGTGGTGTTATCGTCAGTGAGTGGCCAAAGTTCACCAAAGCTGATTGACCAAGAGGTTGCAGATAGGGGCAACAACATGAACATAATATACTGCCAGAATTTACAGACATTGCCATGACTTTTAGTAATTACACTATGGGTCAGATTGACTTTGCACAGGTGCAAACCTTTATTTAGGAATTTAATAAAAGTTGTAAGTGTAAAGTTAAAGCTGGAAACAAGTTACTTTAGTACCTGACATTACTGCATGTGTATTTGTAGGAGGTTCTGTATCACAGTGTGAATTTTAGGGAAGTTTGAGGAAGTTGTGCAACACGATAAACGGGTAATTGCAGCATTATTTGACACAAAAGTAAGAGCATGTGTTAACACATTTTGCTCCTGCCATGACTGTGCCATCAGGAAAAGGCTGTCCCTCTGAGAGCAGTGGGAAGAAGGAAAAGAGAATTTGGTAGTCTCTGATATGCAGACTTATGTGTCTCCACTCCAGCGCTGTAGATCAGTCTGGCACCATCCGCTGTCGTGCTGAAACAAAGGTTAAAGTTATCTGGGTTGTTTGAATAGTTCTTGGGCAGCATTGAGCACAGGATGCTGTGACGGTGTAAAATAGTGTTGGGAGAGAAGTTGTTTTGCTGGTACATGTGTGCACAAGAAAGCACATTGTGGCATTATAATGACAAACTCCCCACAAAAGAAAATGGTGAAATATGTCAGTGCTTGCCACTTTCAGGGTGTTGCACCTCCGATGATTTTGTTGTGCTTTTATATAGGGAGAGGTACTTATAGAAATATAATAACACACAGATAGAGGAGGGAAGGTAGAGTGAAATTATTCAGCATTGCATAACAGCATTTCCAGCAAGAATTTTCCCCACACAGGCTTATTTATTTCAGTGATAGAAGAACCTCTTATCAGAACATAATGATTACAAAACAGCCCACATTTTCACCTGTTGTTGTGCTTGTGAAATTACAATGAAAGTCTGTGCCCCGTGTCCTCATCTGTTGAGTCCTCGCCCAGTCTGGATCAGCTATAATTTTCACTGCTCATGGTGAATTTAAGTGAACAGGCCACGTCTATTTTCATAGTTTTGCGTCTTACTGGTAAATGACCGACAAAGCTGTACACTCCCTTTGGCACTTTCTCCTGGATAATTTTTGCTGCTTGAGTAAATCTGGCCACATATGTCCTCAAGTTTATCCCACCATATTGGTCCGTATCCTGTGTCTTTTCTGGTTTTTGTTAGTATTGCAATATGTATTGGCGCAGATTTTCTCGCCGTTTTGCAACATGCAAGTTCAGGACAGATTTGAGCCTTATTACATGTACGTCAACAGGTGCGAACATGAGCTCAGTTTACACATCATCACCTCTCAAAACAGATTACACTTTAATCTCTTTATCTGCGGTTCCACTCACACTGTGGCTGTGTAATCCGGTGTATACATAGACAGGATGTTGTTGACACATCAGGGCAGGTCAAGCTGTTAACAGGAAGAAGAAGAGCCTTCGAGACTAGATCAGATTCCTGTTTTTTGTTTTTTTTTTTTCCCCCAGTCCTTTCTGTATGCTTTATACACAGAAAGGTGAAAGGTGATCCTCTCACTTTAGAGTTCATTTATATCATTTTCCATCGCAGCAGCGTCTCAAGAAAAACCTGTTTGGAACGCTTAGTGTGATCACGTTAACATTTCTGAACCTGCTCTAGGGTTTTAGGTATTAACATTCTGAGACGCCACATTGACTCTTAATGTTTCCTGTTGCTGGTTCAGGCTGCTCTGAAGAAGAAACAACCTCTACTACCGAATGAATTTTAACTGAAATACAGTGTACAATGACTTTATACTGTTAGTATTGCTAACAAGTGTCTTTCTCTGTAGATCTGGCCACATTTCAGACTCTGGACTCTTTCCCAAAATGCAGTTGGCTGCAAATCAAGTAGGTTTTTGTGCAGGTTTCAGCTCCCATCCTTAAAGAGTGATAAATGTTTCTCAGTGAATGCATCTCAGTTTCTGGTCCAACTGTTCAGCATCTCGTACAGTCAACCAATCAGCACTCAGATATATTGCTCGCAGGTAGTGTCGTGTGTGGTGACTTCATGAGCAAGTTTATGGGTTCTCATTGAAGACAGTGTTCAACATTGATGGTTACATTCCAAGACTCCAAATAAATTAGTTTTCAATTGGCTTTGATGCTGTCTGGGCTCCAGTATGTCCCAGTGTTTGGGTAACACAGGCAGGGCAGTAAAATTGTACATGTACTTTCACACAATTTTTAAGTATTACTATTATATCTGTGTAGTAGTAGTAGTGGGTGATATTGCCAAAATATTATATCATGATTTTTTAAAAATAAAATCATAATCTTGATTTTATCATGATTCTTTACATTGATCTTTCAGACTAATTTGCCAAGTAAAAATTCACTGCTTCTGTTACCTCTTTCCACTGTTTGCTACTCTTGAGAAAGAGTGCCTTTACTAAATGCTTGCATTAAAGTTGTTGGCATGAACATACACACGGAAAGCTTATAATGCATATAGATAACACACCAATTAAAAGTGGCGTTTATATTTATGCGAGTCATGATATCACATTGTCAGGTGATTGAACAGGTTCGTAGTGTTGCCATTCGACGTGCGAACTGTGTCTGTGCAAATTTCACAAATTAGTGTTGTTTGCGCTTTGTCATTTGGGGAAAAGCCAAACCAATTCCATACGATGGAAGTGGAGTTCTTTTTAGGAAGCAACTCGTCTGTTTCGCTGTCAGCCATGACTCCCACTACACAACATGAAATCCACGTGACGTGGATGTGAAACAATGAGATGCGTCTGTGCGTCAGCATAAAACTACCTCCAGAGCCGTTGAATACTCTATGTTGACTACATCATATTATAGACGATTCCACAATCTCTCTTCTTTGTCGGATCGTCGATACGTCCTAATCCTTCACGATCTAATATCGTCATATCGCACACCCCTACTGTGTAGTAAAATTTGGAAAAATCTAGAGCCCACAGAAAATAAAAAAACAAAAACATTAAATTAAAATGGAATGGATGCTCCACCTAAGCCTTATAATGACAGGGAAAACCTTGAAATTGCCATCAAACCAATAAAAATCTATCAAAGGATTTTCTAAATTGCATTGCAAGTTGACATTGTAAGTCACTGTACCTGATTTCAGCTGTGAAAACTGGTGTGATTAATGGATCCAGTACCTACAGTCACGGTGGTGAATGAAATACTTCAATGTGTTCTTCATGCACATACCTTTAGTTAATCCTTAGGTCACTTGCATCTTGTGTTGGGGTCTTTCCTTCCATTCTAAAACTTAGAGGCATGAACCTTAGACATATAATGTAAAATCAACATAGGAAAAATCAAAAAACTAAATAGCTTGTTGTTGCACACAAATGGTTGTGAACTTGATTTTGCAAGCTTTGTTTGTAGGCGTTTGGGATGATATTTATTCATTATCTGTGCTAGATTTTCTGTTTTTTCCACACATAATTATATGAAAAAATCTTACGCAATAATTTTTTTCCCCATAAAAATGAGGTGCTTTCTTACAAGAAGACCCACACAACCTCCACCTATGTGCTAAATTCTTACACAAATACTGCACACATCTAAAATGATTTTTAAATACATCTTAAACTTAGGTTTTAGTTAAATAAAACCACATTTTCTTGATGGAGGACCCACAAGTCCCATAATTACGACATGTAAGCCACCAGAAACCTAAATGGAAAACCTGGGTCCTGCTGCAGTTGTTGTAGTCTTGTCGTACTTTTACAATATTTAGAACAGTCTCTCAATTTTATGAATCATAATTGTCTAAGTCTATGTTATACCATTTTGTTGTAAGAACCATCCCATTTCTAATATATAAGAAGTTACAAGTCGTTCTATAAAGGAACCAAAAAACACAAATATTGGCTCAGTAGTAATATAGTAATACAGTGTTAAATAACTACATGTATTAATTACTGTATTAATGAGACTATTCAATTAACACCAATTAAACTAATGAGTCATGTGATCATTGTGACTGTTAATTGCTTCAGAAAGTGTTGCAATACAGCAAAAAAAGGACAAATGAGAAGTCTGCACATTTAATATACAGCCTACTTTTCTGATGGTATTTCTCTCATCAGCTTAAATGAATTAATCATTCCAGCTCTCCTACTTCGACCTTTTTGCGCATTGACATCGCTTTGTGTTTACTGCTGTGGTTTTCTGCGTATCGGAGATGAACACAGCGAGGACTTCCCTGTATGTAATACTGTTTTATGAGTTTGATTTTCTGTTTATTTGCGGTGTTATAAAGTGTTGTAGTGTCAGTAAGTCGAGCACAGAGTAAACAGGAGGACGATGACGGCACCTTGTCCTCGACAGCTCTGCCCTCATGTTACCCCTGAGGATAAATGGGTGTCCTTGTTTTTCACTCCACAGAAACACTCTTTCTCTCAGCTCTTTGTCATCTCCACTGTCACCCTTTGGCATCTGACTCATTGCTTCCTTCAGCTCAGTGTGGTACTGATGGACCTTTAGTTGCAGGCTCAGTTAATACATCTATGGTGTTTTGTGACACGGCTGGAAAATAGTTCTGACATTTCTTCCTCCTTTTTTGTATGTCTTTACTAAACCAGTGAACCCAGGTCATGAGTGGGCAGCTGACTCATTTATTCACTATAATTTTCTAAATATCTGCCAAGCGTGGGGACCGCTGGCTGTTTGTGTCTTCATTTGACACTCTGGTACTTTATTAATGGTAATTGGTCATTTATTTGTCTGCCACCATTTTCCTTTACTTATGAGGGAAATTGATGCATTATTTTTATTTTACATCACTGATTGCCTTTCCAAGGTTAAGACGGGATTTCAAGCTCAACAGATATAAGCAGAATAGAAATACAATATGGCTTTTTTATGGCTCAACATTCTGTGTGAAAGTACTCAAAACAATGAGTAGAAAAAATGTAGTGATGTGCAAATTAATCACAAAAAAGACTGGTTTGTAAAGGTCTTAAATAGTTATTAAATATACATGTGTATTTATTTCTAATTAATTTGCAGGAAATATGTGCACAGTATTAAAACACGATATAGATAGATAGAGAGAGAGAGAGGGAGGGAGGTTTTCTTAAATAATCTTGTGTTATATTACACACATTCAGAATGTCCCAGAAGCCTTCATGGTGTTTTATTCTTTCCTCTATCCAGATGATCCCATGTAGTTTCTACAATTTTCATATTTTTTTTCCTGAAATCCATTTTTGTTTTCAATCCTGTTTACGTATTTGCTGTATATTCCTGTTTCCTGTTTTACATATATTACTACAAAGACTGAGAAATGCATATGCGTGGTCATAACCCGACTAATTTAGTTCACTACTAAATTAGTCGTCAACTCATTTTTCTGTGGACCATTTGTCGACTAGTCGTTGCAGCCCTGCTGTCTAATTATATATTTCTAAATCCAACATGATGCAGCCCTAATTTAGATTGACGTTGCCCTGCAGGTGTCGTAAATATACTGTGAACATGAATCTGAGCCTCATTTGTCATTGGTGAGAATTACTTTACAGAAACAAAGGTAGATTTAGTTTCCTTTTCTTATATTTGGGTTAAATAATGTTTGTCCCAAAGTGCCAAAGTCATATTACTTTGTCCTGAAACCAACAGGCTCTTCTTTCTCCCCTGAACCTCTGCTCCTCCACTGCTGTTTATAGAGGAACTGTGATCTTATTATGTCTTATTTCCGGCCGTGTTTTAGGGGAGGCTTTAATCTGATTGTGTCCTGGCAGTAAATGACTGGAGCTTGTAAACTGAGAGTGAGAGGACGTCGCTCCCAATGAATTAATCATCGGTCCTTATCTAAAGCCACTGCTGTGTCTGTAACCTAAGGTAGCGCAGCAGACTGCATTGACATTCACAACAACAAACTGCAGACGACCGTTTCTGAAACTAAACCGTGTATAAAAATACCTGCTTATTATCTGCGTCTCGCTCTCTTATATTTGCTCTGCATCTCCTTATTTGTTCTTGATGGTGTCATGGCACAGATTTCCTGTCATTTATAGCTTGATTAGAGCACATAAATAGCTGCAATATTAATTAAAATGTTTATCCATGCCATGGATTTGCGATTGACCTTTTAAATCAGTTTGCACAGAGTGTTTAACTAACCTTAGAGTGTTTTTTAAAAATACATCTGCATAACAGGAGGTGAAATGTTGAATTGAGAAGTAGAAAATCAAATTTACAGATAATGGTTTACATTCTTGGCTGCATTTCGTAAAATGTTCGAATCAGCTCCTTCTGTGTTGTGTATTTCCTTCAGTGTACATGTTACCTGCTTTATTACTGATTTTACTTTCACCTTAACAGCAACTATAGACAAAAAAATGCTTTTATTACAGATGAAAACATTTCCTGTTATACAACTATCATTACTTATGTTTTCAGACGGTGGAAGCATTTATTGGTTTAATTTACCAATAAATGAAAGGTTTATTAGTGAACTAATAGTTGATGTAAGCAGTGATTTTTATTGAAGTGATTTTTACGCCTTAAAATGTAAAATCAGATGCTAAATGTAATAAATACTCAGGCACTAGACTTCAGAAACCTGAAATTATTGAAAATGCAAAACTGTCAGAAAATAAAAATGTGTTCCCCTCTATGGACACCCTAAAGGACACTTTCCAAAGATTTTGCTGAGAATAAATTGGACAGTGATTATTGTGTATTTTTACAAATATTGGGTTGCACCACCTGACATTTTTTGGACAATGACAAAATATATTCTCACAATAAATACTTTCATATCAAGCTGTCAATATTTAGCATGATAAATGCCAAATTATTATTTTTTCCAGCTTAAAGGCTGAAAAAAAAAAAGCACCACACTTAACAAGACAAGAGCAGACAAATGACATTGTATAAGACATTAAGACAAAAACACACTGTACTTCCAGATGTTGTGTTTTATTAATTACTTATTTTGTTCACTTTCTAAAAAATTGCAATCTCAGTTCCCATCTGGAAAACAAAAATTATACTTACAGGCCATTATTTTTGATCCTTTATGTGACAAATACTCAACAACCAGCAGCACATTTCACAAATCTAGAAGGTTGAACTTTTACACGCTTATGATGATATAATGCTTGTTTACTGTCAAATATATAATACAATAAAAAGTAAAATTAAGCAAAACAACAAAAGATTAATACGATTGTATTTTTTTTTTTAAATGAAAGTAAACACTAACCCTGAACTGTGTGTGCATTAAGGTTTTCTAAAATCTTACTGTCTCTTATCCCATCAATACCTAATGATCTTATGAGAATTATCTGTATGGATCTTTTTTTTTTTTTTTTTTTCAATTTTCTAAGTTTCAGTCCGAAGGTGCTCAGATTTGGTTCAACATTTGGTTAAAATCAGGTTTCAACTTGCCGGTATCAGACTGGAAACCAGGCTTTATCACCCGCCAGAACGGACTGAATGGAAGCACATCCCTGTTGAGATGTTGAAAGAACGGATTGAAATAATATACATTTCCTCATCTTTTCCAATCATTATCATCACATCACTCATGAACTGTTAGGAAAGTGTGGGTCGGAGCGAGCGGGCTGACATGGCCCAGCTGAGACGGCATGTGCGAGTCCAGCAGAAACATCTGCGCGCGGTGGTTGTGTTTATTTTCTCCGATGACACAGCAGATGGAGAAGGTTCAGAGTTCAGACTGACACTCAGCAGCTGCCAACCGACTCTGTCCTAAAGCTGTGAAACTGAACCCAACAGCCAACTAATGCTAATAAATAATTCCCTCTGGCTGTGAAGTTTATACCCTTTACCAACTGCTTCCATCAAGTTTATTTATGTGGACCATGCTATTGTCATTACAGAGATCATCGATAGACGGATCGATGACATGGTGTTTAGGGAGCACCTACCAGCTGACAGTCACTGCTTTCAAATGTTTTGTTTCTCGTTTGTTAGTCTGTGTTGTGTTAAATGTGAAGTCCCTGCTGTAGATTTCTATGTAAACATGGACTCCTGATTTATATGAAATATAAAATATATATGAAAATGGGTGACATCATATTATGGACCACTAACCAGCATATATTTATATATATCATTACTTTATGTAATGATGACCCAAGTCAAATATTACTTGAAAATTCTTTTTTTTGTTGTTAAATAAGCGCCTGGAAACCAAGCAAGGAACTATAATTATGTATACACACACTATTTATTCATACAGACTAAAACATACAGTGTATCTTCATAATTGGATGTATGTTGACGTCAGCTTTTCTTTGCTTAGTGTCATTTTGTGTGCAGAGTATTCTCTGTGTTTTTCAGTCCTATCTCATTTAGATCAGTGTGTTTGAAGCCGCCAGTCTGCATTCAGAGCCCTCTCTAAATGTTTGTGTTGGTTGAAGAGTTTCCTCAGCGTTCATCTTTGTGTCTCTGTTGGTTGACGAGTGTCCTCAGCCCTGGACCACCGGCCCTCGTTCCCCCTCGTTAACAGGGCCGACTCGTCCGCCGCAGCAGCAGCAGTATCAGTCCTCTGTCCTCCTGAGGCTTCAGCAGCGACGGCGGTGGCAGCTCTCCCTCTCTGGGTTATTAGTGTGCAGATCACTGGGGAGTCCGCTCAGGCTCCACTGGCATCTGCAGCCTAATTAGCATCCATTTCTGCCTCTGTGGTTTCAGAATGGAACAGGAACCAGAGACTTTGTTTCCTTGTGTTGCACTCAGAGTAGAGTGGGGGGTGTATTTGAGTTCTGTCCACCCATTTACAAACACACACTTTGGACTTTTGACTCGCGCACTTTGGAGTTGTTACGAGGAAAGACTTAATTGAAGACCCTTAAGTTTGATAGAGTCAGTGTCTTTATTTGGATCCTTAGTAGTGATGACATATTGTGACATGGTGTTTAGGGAGTATCCACCTGCTGACAGTCACTGCTTTAAAATGTTTTCTGTCTCTATCGTTTCCTCATAAGCCCGCTGTCTCTGCTGCGGTAAAAAGTGAAGTCCCTGCTGTAGTTTTCTATTTAAAGACGGACCTCTGATTTACTGTCTGGTTGTTAAAGAATTCTCATTTGTGCTCAGTCACTTTCCATGGGTCAAAGAGCATTTCCTATGTCTTGGTGACATTCAAAATACGACTGCTGATGAGGATGTTTGCGTCATTGTACATCCACCATCACCTTGTACAGTCGATATAGTCAGAAAATACTACAGTGCAGTAGTTTTAAGTTGTTGCATTTTCTCTGATGCTATTGTGATGTCTTTATCATTTTCTCTGGGTTAAAAACGGTTGTTGTTACAAGCCCTTCATGATGTTTTTAGCTTTAGTCATCGCTTGTCAATCATCAGTCAATGTTAAGAAGTATCAAGACTTCTATCTATAGAAAGTCTTAAGTTCTGCTCCTTCCCCTGTGGGAGTGTGTTCGAGTCCTGAACGAAATGTTCAAAACTTGTGAGTCATTTTACTGAGTCAAGAGTCATGATTCCCTATCCCTGCTACCACTAGCTAGCAAACTGCAAAGAAGAAACCTGACCACACGTCACTATTGTGCAACTGTTATTCTAACTGGATTGTATAAATATATCAAGTTAATCGCTATATTAGCCCTGTGGGAAAAGCAAGAGCTCTGGTTTCTTGTTTCAGCTCAGCTCCACCATTCCCTCCCTGCTATGAGCGGTGAATAAATGAATCACTCAGTAGCTCACTTCCAGCCCAGCAGCATCACACTTGCACTCTCTTACCGCTGGGAGAATCGCTCCCTTACTCGAGTTGAAAATCTGCTTTTCTGCTCCAGTAGTCTGAGTGACAGTGTACAAAGAAATTATTCCCTATACATGTTGTGAATCAGTGGGGACTGTGAGTGGGCGGAGCTTGTGTTCTCATTAATTTCAGCACACTCTGAAAAATACTCAAAACACTTTCTCTTAGGTGAGTGACTCATATAAACTCGAGTCAGTAAAAAGAATAGAGTTTGTCCCGGACTGCTCCTGAGCTTTGCCAGTAGACAACAGGGAATATTCTTATATTATCAGCAAATATTAGCAAATAATATTGCAGTGGAGAACAATGTACTCGTTTGCATCCATTCCAGTCAGTGTTTCCAATGGGTGAATCATGATTGAGCTTAAATTCTGTAAAAACTTCACTGGCTCGCTGAAAGAAAACAAAGATCTGAACATTTGAAGAGCAGATTTTTGTCACTTTTATTCAAAATCACTGTAACCATTAGTAAATTATCAGAACAGTTGCTGATAATGCATATATTGATGGATTGTTGCACTTCTGATGGATTTGTATCTCTTTGATTGCATGGTTTATATTTATTCTGATGGTGTTTGTAGTGTAAACATCTTCATGTAAGTGCACATGTTTCTGAGGTCGCGGCTCTACATTCAGCCCCCGAGACTCGCCACAGAGCACCATCACCCTTCCATGTCTATCATCGCTGACCTTTGACCTCTTCTGTAGCACTCTTGAGAGAAGCCGGCGGGTCTGCTGCACTGCCATCTGGGTCACAGTCAAACTAAATGAATGAAATGAAACTAAACCTTTATTGACAGAGAAAACATAGTGAGACTGAAACTGTGCTTCCATTAACAAAGGACACGCTGAGTGTAAAGCTTCAGGAGTTCATCTTGAGCACAGCAGGACATGTTTTAACTGTGGACACGGAGAAATGATAGCAAACCAACCAACCAACCAGCTGGAGGTGGTGACATTAATGTTACTGTTCGACAACTCAATAACCCAGCTATTTATGTAAAAGTACAGGGACAAAAATAACAAGACACTGTCATGATCTCTTAAGTTATGTGTCTTTGCAGTATTTAAGTAATATTAGGTTTGGAACTGTGATAACGCTGTAAAAAAATGGTAAAACCTGGTCATGTGATACTTAGTAGAAGAGATTTCAGCCTCATTGCTTCTTCATTTAGAATTTTTTATTTTTTTTTATATGTACATTATTCCATTTGACTGGCTTAGAATCCAGAGATTTTTATGTAGACTGATTTAATCAACAATAATTGGGCTATCTGTTTTATTCTATTGATGCTACTTGTTATCACTCCTGTCAAATTTCAGTTTGCACAGTTTCCACAGTAGCAAAGAGTCCACAGCCCACATGTACAATACGTGACATTAGCAGATATTAATGATGACACTCGGTAGCATCTAATTTTTTAAAAGTATTTCTGTATATATTAAACTGTTTTGGTAAACTTATACTGATAGTATGGTTCACAAAACATAACTGTTTCCATGGTTTTGATTGGTTTATTATTGTAATAACCTCTAAATTCATTCACATGCACATTTTGTTCATTTTGTTGTTTCGACTAAGAAAAAACTCCAAAAGGAAATCTTATCAGAGGAGGATGAGACTGAACCATGTGCATTAAGGATCAGTTTATAAGAGCTATTGATTGATTGACTGATCTAATGTTCCGCTCTCTCTTTGTGGTCCTGTAGGAGAGGTGAAGATGGTGGACCGGCTTGCAAACAGCGAGGCCAACTCGAAGCGCATCGCGGTGGTGGAAGGCTGCTTTGGCGCCGCCGGGCAGCCACTGGCCATCCCTGGCCGCGTGCTCATCGGCGAAGGCGTCCTCACCAAAATCTGCCGCAAGAAACCCAAAGCGCGGCAGTTTTTCCTCTTCAACGACATCCTGGTGTATGGCAACATCGTCATCCAGAAGAAGAAGTACAACAAGCAGCACATCATCCCTCTGGAGGGCGTCACCATCGACACGGTGCCCGACGAGGGCGACCTCCGCAACGGCTGGCTCATCAAAACGCCCACCAAGTCATTTGCTGTGTACGCCGCCACCGCCACAGAGAAATCTGAATGGATGAACCACATAGGGAAGTGTGTGGGAGACCTGCTGCAGAAGAGCGGGAAGGCTCCCACCGGAGAGCACGCCGCCGTCTGGGTTCCCGACTCAGAAGCATCGGTGTGCATGCGCTGCAAGAAGGTCAAGTTTACGCCCGTCAGCCGCCGCCATCACTGCAGGAAGTGCGGCTTTGTGGTGTGCGGCCCCTGCTCAGAGAAGAAGTACCTCCTGCCCAGCCAGTCGTCCAAACCGGTGCGAGTCTGCGAGTATTGCTACGGGCAGCTGATGTCGGGAAGCCTGGCACCGCGCTTAGACTCCATCAGCCGGCCGGGGTCAAAGTTCAACAGCAACAACCTGTCGGATGACGAGGATGAAGACGACAGCAGTGACTGAGGACCACAGGACCCTCCTCGATCTGTTCGTCCACGAGTCGAGGAGGAAATACTCTAACAAGAGCTTTTTGTTCTTCTTTTTGCTCCAAATGAATGAGGATTAATGAATGGATGAAAGAATGAATGAATGAATCCCGTCACTTTGGATTCCCATCCTCAAACCAAGTGTTTAATCTCTCCTTTTTCTCCAGGGATCGTACTTTCCTGAACACTGCGATTAAACAGATATGGATTTAGTCTGGTGACTGGCAGGACAATGGGGAAAAAAAGTCTGACTTCATCATCCCCCCTTTTTTCTTTTTGTTTCTTTTTTTTTTACTCTTGATTAGGCTGCACTTCATCACTACATAACACAACGGTGCTAATGAGACTCCTCCCCTTTCTCCTTTTACTTTCTTCACATGATGATTGCTTGTAATTTCTGCAGGGAAAAGCAAATGTTAGGGTTCATCTCTTCACACCAAAAAGGGGCTATTTTCACATACTTATTGCCCTGCTTTGTAAATTTCTCTCCAGCCTCAAGTAAAATGAATACTCTACATGTTTTCTAGCAGACCTGATACTGTAGCTGCTTGTGACAAATCAGATTCATGCAGAAAATAAAGCTGGACACACACTTAACCATCAGGGCGAATTTACATGTCACATCAGAAAAAATTAACACGAAGAAGCACCAAGTCTGCAAAATGATGACCCTGTTGTTTTAATCATAAATAAATGAAATAAATAGTTGCAGTTTTAAATAAGACCATATAGAAAATTAAGTGAATTGCAGATGTTTCTTTTTTAACTGATGAGATTGAGACATATACATATATATTTTTCCTTTTGTTTATGGATTAATCACACACTACAACTTGTTTAAAACCGGAAACAGTCTAAATCTGTTAAAAGTGCAAATTTCTGATTAAAAAAACAAAACAATATGCCTGTGACTAAACTGAGAAATGACCTAGAAACCCTCAAATTTACTAGAGTAAACGTGAATATTCTCTGAGATTAGAGTCAAATTTTTTTATTGAGTTTAAAACGTAAACTTGCATTGAAATTCAGTTTTGTTTTCGTAAAAACATGACTTAAACTAAAAACATAGTGATCATCAAAAATCTGTGGACAGATTCTAGTTGTAAATCCAAATCCAGATGTTCTCTTAGATTGAATTGAAAACACAAACACACTAACTCCTACTGATCAGGTCTCACTGACCTTCCTTTACAGTCCACATCTCATCAGTCCTCTGTTCCTTAGTGTTTATAACAGACTCAGATGTTCGCCTTGGTAGAAGAGTGGTTGTTTTTTGTCTTTCGGTGACAACATCCATGTCAATAGAATCTGAAAGAGTTGAAACGCTCTCGATGTGAGTTGTATTCATCTCGGTGTTTCAGATTGGATCAAGTGTGTGTCCAGCTTCACGCCACCTTTTGCCTTGGCTGTCACATGGTGCCTTCGGTACAGAACGTACAGGGTATTTGTTACCGAATCAACCTTTCTCAGACTGGAGCAGCTGTTTGTTTACGTGTTTACGTGCTGCATATTACCAACCAGAAACAGACATGGAGACTAAAATGTTGTTCAGTGGAGATCTTTGAGTAATATCTCTTTTAACTCATAGCTAGGTTTAATCTGCGTCTGTGAAAGAGTTGAGGTTGGAGATGGAATGAGGAAATGTGAGTTTCGGCAGGTTTTCAGATTTAGCTGCGCATGTGGAAGGCGTTCACAGACTGTCCTCTGCTTTAGGCTTTTTACGAGGCTGATCACTGAGACAAATGACAAACCGTTAACGCTGCTTATGACGTTTTTCAAGCAAAAAACATTTATAGATGTGACAGTGTGCTGATTTTCCTTTAGTTAACAGTGTACTTTTTGGGACTAAACAACACAACTATAATTTTTTTTTCTTGTTTTCTAAAAATGAAATGACTAAATTGATTAGTTAAGAAAATAACTCAGTTGATTTATTTTTTTAATAGTTGCAGCCCTTACAATTCTGCATATAATCAGAGCTTCTCCGCAGAAGATGAAGTGTTATTTTATTATGTATATTTTCCAGCGATAAATGAGATGGCATTCAGGATATTTCCAAGAAAGGCGGATGCAACTTGGGTCTGATCATAAGGGAAATGCAGAGTGCCAGTATTTGTTTTTGAGGAAATAATGAGGGATTTCATGTGAGATTTATGCAGCCACGTCGACCGTTCCAACAAATAATCTGTCCTTCTTGGAAATAATCCTTTAATTAATACCTACATATGGAATTATAAGGATTTTTAACAGGACATGGAAAATAAAGCGAGATGAGTTAAACATCACTAAATGAAGGAAGTGCAATGGAATAATCAGATGTATGGAATCAGATTTGTGTCAATGTAATCCATAACAAAACATCTTGAATCTAAAACAAAAGTATTGGAGTAAAACTCACTTTTTAATGCATCCTGTTGTTTGGAGTTATTGACAGTATACTCATTCAATATGTAAAATGACCCAGGAAGTCATAATAGTACAAGAAAAAGTCAGAATATTTAGAGTTTAAAGTCATTGTAAATATACTGAGAGAAAAGATACAATTTTGTGACAATCTGTTTATGTGAAAAAGGTTTGATATTACAAGACACACCTAAAAGCATTTGCTTCATTAGGTTTAGTATCTATAAAGAAACTACATAAATATAAGTTTATAATTTTTATCAAAAATTACGTGTTACTTTTCTATTATTGTTAATTTTTTTCCACAGAATATTAGCCTATGATTTTACAAATTATTTTTTTCTCAATATAACATTTCCCTGTAAGTTTGAGCCTAATTGACTGACAGGCTTATTGATGATGATGATAATAATAGACGTTATTTACGTAGTAAAACATGGTTACAAAATTCTTTACAATTTGGACAGTGATTTTTTTTTTTTTAACTTCCTTATTTTTTAATAAACTGCAAAGTCTGAAGTGGATTTATTTGATCGTATTGACACACGTCTGACTCCGTATTCAGTCTCTCTTGTGTTTTTCTTCCTAATTACATGATGTGATGCGTTGTGACACAGACTCAGGTTTGTGTTGTGTTTACTGGAATGAAACCGTCAGGAAATCAGCGTCTTCCTTCCTGTCAGAGACTCCTCTTCCCTGAGCCGTGTCACAAAACAAACGCTCCCTCCGCTAACTGCAGTCGTTGGGACGCGTATCCTCACAGGAACTGCGTCTCTGCCAACGAAAACCACCGTCCGTCCACGTGTCTGTCTCTATCCGTTTGTCCCTCCTTTATTTTCCAACACCAGAACTTTCCTCTGAGCGTCTACCAGATCATGTGACCCGCCCCGTCATGTGATCAGCCTCCGAACTGGGAAGTGAGAACGTTCATACAGATGTTCATGTCATCAGTTTGAGCTGCAGTTTATTTTCCCTGTGACTCTGAAGAGTTTCATTCCTTGTAAAGAGGAAGTAGTGGAAGGCAGAAATGACTCATTTGAAAAACACCTCCTGACATCGAAACGGAAAAGTAAAAGTTAGCGTGGATACGGAGGACGACAAACACGTAGAACTTCCAACTAAACCAGTGGAGTCTCTTTTATGAGGCACTGCAGGTCTAATAAACACCAAATGACCAAAAGTATGTGGACGGATACAGAAAAAAAACTGGTTTTAATGAACATGTCATTCTCAGTCGTCTGAATTAATTCCCTTTTGTCTCGTCCGATTTGCTTTCACACTTCGGTCTAGGACACATTCATCGTCCAGACTCTGCCCACATTGTGCTCCAATCTGAATATGCAAATTAACTTGTGTCATTCTCGACTCCTGCGCAAAATTAGGTTTTGCTTGAGTGGACTGGTCTCCCCTTTGGGGCTGAGTATCACAGCTTTAACCGAACCGACTCAGCTCTGATTTACAAGGCTCCACTTTGACTTGATTTCCCATTCGATGTGAAGGAGATTCTCAGAGAAATCGCACCATAAATTGCATCGCAAGGAAACCTCTGACCTGGTGCATGATTAAAATACTGACCCTAAAGCAGGTTGTCATTTAAAAGGGTCTTAACATAGAGGTGGAAAAGTTTTCCTTTTATAGAAGGTGCGTTTGTTCTGTTTCATCTTTTATAGGAGGTGGCGTCTGAGTGTGGATTGAAACCTAAACTAAAAAACACACAACAGCCCCAGACTCTAACAGCAGGTTGTTGCATTTTCAGCTGCTACAGGATCAGAGCAGAGCAGTGCAACCTGCAAATGCACCACTAGATGTCACTAAATGTCACACACTGGTACTGTAACGAGGCAGTCGAGGGGTTTCTTTAGTCCAGGGGTGTCAAACTCAGGTCCTCGAGGGCCGGTGTCCTGCATGTTTTAGATGTTTCCCTCTTCCATCACACCTGG
>JAPQRQ010000009.1:18184734-18201827 GCA_037367365.1 Apogon talboti
ACCCTACACCTAACCCTAAAGCTAACCCTAACCCCAACCCCAACCCTAATCCTACCCATAACCCCAACCCCAACCCTAACCCTAACCCCAACCCTAACCCTACACCTAACCCTATAACCCTAACCCTACACCTAACCCTATAACCCTAACCCTACACCTAACCCTAACCCGAACCCCAACCCTAACCCTACACCTAACCCTAACCCTAACCCTAACCCTACCCCGAACCCTAACCCTAACCCTAATCCTAACCCTACCCCTAACTCTAACCCTAACTCTAACCCTAACCCTTACCATAACCCTAACCCTAAACCTAACCCTAACCCTAACTCTAACCCTACCCCTAACCCTAACCCTACACCTAATCCTAACCCTACCCCGAACCCTAACCCTAACCCTACCCCTAACTCTAACCCTAACCCTAACCCCAACTCTAACCCTAACCATAACCCTACCCCTAACTCTAACCCTAACCCTAACCATAACCCTAACCCTAACCCTACCCCTAACTCTAACCCTAACCCCAACTCTAACCCTAACCATAACCCTACACCTAACTCTAACCCTACGCCTAACCCAAACCCTAACATTTACATTTACGTTACCGCAGTATAAGTGAGACAAGATTTAGGTTAAAATGCACCGTTGTTTATCTATAAACTGCCTCTGTTGGAAAGAAAACAGACCTTAGACTGCAGTGACCGATCTGTTAAAATACAGTATTTACTAGATGACAATTAATGATAGATATTGGATGTATTAAATATGTAGGCCTATGTATTATGTACTAAACCTTAATGTGAATGGTGAAAATTATTATTGTTGTAGACAATTTTTTACATCTCTGGCTACTTTTCTCACATTTTTAAGGTTTCCCAAAGACAGTTGTTTGAAAAGACAGGTAGAGAGGTATATGTGCCATTTTGCTAAATAATCAGCGTCTATGAGTCATACATCTTTGTAAGTATTTGATAACTACTTATTGTCACAAGTTTGGAAACATTTTTCTGTCTGCATGTTTAGGAATAAAGTACAGTACACTTCCTGATGCTTAAAACTGTTCTTAGATTTTGTATTATGTTTCTTACATTTTAGCAAGCACCATCAAGGACTGCAAAAGCTTGGAGGACAGCTGAAGAGAGCCGGCCAGTGGACTTGCCTCGGCATTTCCATGAGGCTGACCCCCAGGCTGATGTTGGAAGTATTTGCATGTAAAAATGCTCAAACACATGAGAGCATCGAGGCCCTGGTCACATTCAAACCTCCATCACAGTTGCTTTCTGCTATTCATTTTAGACACTCTCAAATACATGAGCGTACATTTAAACCTACTGTAATTGTTGAATATGTGTCCCTGACACTAAGACGCTCATACCCAAGGTGCCAACAGTGGGATTGAGGGATGAGATTAAGTATGTGAGTCATATGTATGTGAGTTAGAAACATTACTTAATATTTTCCTCCCTCCAACTATGACCACAGCTACACTTTACCTGCTTCTGCCACTGCTCTAAAGGTCAGACTTATTGAAGCTCCTGTAGAGTGGAGAGTCTGGAGCAGGAGAAGAGGAACAGCATGATCCAGGAGCCAAGGGCAAAGGAAAGTGTGCATGCTCCTTTAGAGGATCTGAGGGAGAAGAGCCTCATAAATGAAGAGCTGAAGGACAGACTGGACTGTTACTGTGGTCAAATGAATATTTCATACAGGTGCTTCATGCTTACCGTCTATTAGACTCCTCCTTCCTTATTATTTAATGGACTCTTACTAATTAGTTTGTGCCGACTTCATTTCAGATCTTTGCGTACACCTCTTGGTAGTAAACCTCCATGAGTACAGCACAGAGCAGAGAGAGTTTGCCCTCATGCTCCACCGTCATGGTCCAAAGGCAGATACTTACATGAGAGAGTCTCTACATCCCCCTCTGTCTCATCCCCATACATTACAGCCGTATTTTTCATGTTGCCTAATAAACTACTTTAGTTCCTACAGATTATGTTTTGTTAAAAACAAGTGAAAATTACCGATATAAAAGCTCATATGAAATCATAACATCACATAATGCATGCTGATACATTTTGAGGTTGCAGATATTCTATTTTTTATTTATTTTCCATCAGACGGAAAGGTGTCAGCGGTGACGCCTGTTGTCCAGGAAGAGACAATTCGGATCATTCACGTTGGGCACCAGGAACACACAAACTCATTATTCTAAGTCAAGACCACTCAAATTTACAGACATTGTGGACGATCAAACAGCTCAAATAATGTACAAAGCTAAAAATAATCTATTACCAACAAATATACAGAAATTATTCAGTATTCATGAGGGGTTATAATTTAAGAGGGAAAATTAACTTTAATGTTCAGTTAATACGTATGACCAGGAAAAGTTTTTGTGTTTCAGTCAGCGGAGAGTGTGTGTATATATGTATCTGTGTACGTATATATGTATGTACATAAGTATATATGTGTTATTCTATTATGTGTTTATATATATTATATTTATATTTCTTCTTAGTAATATAAACTCAGAAATAATAATAATAATAATATGGCAGTGATAATAGCAATATTAATTATGATTGTGGTTATAATAATAATAATAATAGTCAAATTATAATAGCAATATTATTTATGAGTGATAATAATAGTATTTTAATAATATTAATACTACTACTAATAATAAATAATCAAATATACCCTTAAAGCAATTCTTTAAAATAAAGACCTGAACACACCTTGACGTTTTCTGGGTTCCTTTTGTTCTATTTATATCTGTATCTGTCTGTCTATCTATCCTCCATGTCTGACATTTGAACCCGCTTGAATAGATGTTAACAACTGAGCAATTTATGATCACTTTAATAGTGCAAACACCTCTTTCCTCTATAAATTTAATACGCAGTTGCAGCGAGTAGCACTGTACCAAGACGGCCGTCCTGTAGTCACGTCACTCCAATGGGCAGCAGCAGTGGATGCAGCATCTATGTACTGTATATACTGTATGTCTATGGTGACAAACATGTGAATCGCTGCGCCTGCGCCGCTACCTGAGTGTCACCTGATCTTCGGCGCGACACATGATTGGATGAAAGTTAGATCAAGTGGCTCGTTACTCCATTGGTTTTGCCTGGTCAAGATGCTATATCGAATTTTTTAAATTTGAAACGCATTGTATTTGAGAATATTGAATTAAAACCCTTTTTTTAAAATAATTGAGTTCATATTATGAAACTATGTGTAAAAAAAATTTGAAATTCAATTATAAAAAATTATAATTCTGAAATACAACTATACCAAAAACAAATTATACTATAAAAAATTAAAATTACGAAATACAACTATTCAAAAAAAAAAAAAAAAAAAAAATTCAACTATAAAAAATTCAAAATCTGACGGCACAGATTAACTTCCATAATCACCCTTACATCCACCGACAGTACATCATCATTCATGTACTTGTATCAGGTCTTGCAAAGTGGAAAAATCTAAACTGAAGTGTATGTTGGATGTTTTTCACAGCTCATAAAGCATCTTGTCGATGAGACGTCAGATAAATGACATGGAAACCTCATCGTCACTCACAGGTTCCACGTCCAGAGCTGCGACTTCCTGCTGTGTGTGAAAGCTGTTAAAGCAGACGGAGAGCGCCATCACTTCACATCTGAGGCGTTTCGGTCTCTAACATCCTGTTTTTGGCCCAGTTCTTCTTCTTCAGTCGTGGTGTTTACCGCAGACCCATCTGAGCTGAGGGCGCTCCGTCAGATCCGTCACCTCCGACATGGAAACCCAGCTGCACTGACAGCAGTACGAGCGGAAAGCCCTCCTCCTCTTCAGCTTGGATCTGAGCTTCTGACGGTCCGGCATGTTGTTCCTGCAAACAGACGGCCGAATAATCACCCAGAGAATAAAGTTAAGCTCGTGACGGACCAATAAAAATGCACTTTCCATTTTGGATTTGAGACAAAACAAACAAGGACAATATGTGTAAAAGTTATAGATAATAAAAGATGAACATAATAATGAATGATGAATATAATAAAAGATTAAAGATGAATAAAACATGTCAAGACTGGTGTGATAAATGAGTATTGTGTTTACTTTAGTCTGCAAATCTAAACTCCATAATCATTATACCAGTTTCTAATTCCACCTTAAATGATCTACTGAGATAGAATCCTAAACCATGATCTGAATCACAATTTTCTCATTTCTTGTAGAAAATGTACAATCCTAACAAGGAACGCTGTGTAAAATGTAAATACAAACAGAATGCAATGATTAGCAATCTCATAAACCGACATTTATGAGATTTGCTTTATATGCTCTATTGTGAAACTCATCATAAGATGAGAAAAAGAAAAAGAAAATGAAGTGCTAAAAGTGAGAAAAAGTATCATTTTAAGAGAAAAAAAATTAGGTTTGCAAAAGTAAGCAAAAGATGAATACAATAAAAGATAATGAATATAATAAATGATAATAGAAGGTGAATGAAACATGTCAAGACTAAGTGTGATAAATGAGTGTTGTGTTTGCTGTAGTCTAAACATCTGAACTCCATGATCATTACACGAGTTTGGATTCCACCTTAAAAGATCATATGATGAATCCTGATCCATAATCTGAAACACAATTTTCTCACCTCTTGTACACAATGCACAATCTGAAATAAGAAAGGTTTCTGCTTTCTACATTCTACTGTGAAACTCAACAAAAAAAAAGAAACAGAGTTAAAAGTGAGAAAATGCGACTTTTTCAGGAAAATAATGAGTCGCTTTGGAGTTTCATGGCAGCAACATGTCACCATAAAGTTTTGACAGTACCATGTTTACTACTGTGTAGCATTCTCTCTTCTTTGAAAAGTGATAAAGAGGTCATTTAAAATACATATAAGCTCAGCAGGAAAGTTTGGAAAGCAATTACACAATCTGTCCAATCCCTTTGAAAAGTAAATTAGAAAACAAATTGAGATGGAGCCTCTTGACTGTTATAGACAAAACACAAAGCAAAAACAGGAAAAAGGTATTGTAATGACAGAATGAGCACCGTAGAACCCGAATAACAAGCAAGATGGACAAAATTAACAAAAACAAGCACAAGGAAAGATGTTAAAAAAGATTGGAAATTACAAAATGTCAAAAAGATTAAATAAATACATATAGTAAACAAACAGGAAAAACAGAATAAAAGCAGCACAAAGACAAAATCACATTATGTAGATGGAAGTAATGAAAGGGGGAAAAGGACAGAGGGCTGAATAAAAGATATTAACAACAGAATAAAAGTACAAAAAAGGATCAGATCACTTAATGGATGTACACCTTATCTGTTAGAGGTTCAGACACGTAGAGAGAAACACCTGAATGAAATGAAAAGAGTAGAGACCAACCAAAGCAGAGGCTAAGAATGGACTGATCTGGTTTTTTAATGTCTCTTAAAATGTAAAACCATTCTCAAATCCTGGTTGTGTAGATTTAGTAACAGTTCTCAGCCTCTGACAGGTGACAGGTGTCTGGTCTTCGAACCATTTCTGTGGATGTTGAACAATGTGAGGTCAACATGCGAAACAAAGCCCAACACTGCCCCCTTCTGGCCAAACGGAAAAACATCAGGTACATGAGCGTAATATGAAGTCTATCAGCTGAATGGGTCAAACGTCCATTTAACACCATCCAGCACTACAACAAACAAACAGAAGCATCACTACATCTGTTATGTTCACTCTTAAAGCCTTCTTGTGCTCAAATCTGATCACATTATATTTAATATGAGTTTTTTTATTTTTAGACTGTGGTAAAAGTAAAAAAAACACTCAAGCCCCAGAAAAACCACAAATGTGCAGCTGTTTTCACGTACAGAAGTTTTCCTCCCGCAGCGAGTCTCACCTGAGGAACAGGTAATCACATGACGAGTCCCACTCACAGTCGTCAAACGTCAGCACCCGGAAGTCACATGACGTACACCTCAGCTGGTCACATGACCTATCGGTACAGACCGCAGGTTGGTTATTGTATCTTACAGAGACGCATCTTTCTCTTGTGAAGTGAGTAAAAATATATAATGTAAATGTAAATAAATGCAACTAAAAATGAAAACCTAGTAGTTGTTTTAATTAAAATAAATGAATGTTGGAGAACTTACAGCAGACTAAACTTTGAATATTCAGACAGATGGCACACAGATCAAATTATTCTGACCAAATTGTAAAAAAAAAAAAAAAGTCTGTACATTCTGATCGACTGACAATATTTTACTACTATACTACTATAAATAAATAAATATATATTGTGTTCATGTGTGCATTGTTTGTGTAATGGAGAGACTGGTGTAGAGGATTTTACAAATATTGCATTAGAAAAAAATGCTATTACAATATAAATCGTCTTATGGTCTATAACGTCCCAAAAAATGTGTTTCCCATAATCACAAGTATTGTCATTAGAAAAAACAAAACTATTGTTTACTCTGAGATATGGTACACACTACAACTGTGCTAAGTGCTAAATATTTGCTTAAAAACTTAACTTAAACTAAGCTTAAACATTGTTGATTAAATAAACAGTCAATCTTACTACTTACTATGGTCACTGCACATTTAATTAACAGCTACTAAAGCGGTTAAATCACCACAAACTCCTTCCTCCAGAATCAAATACCTATGAAAACTAGGACCTTATGATGGGAAAACAGCTAGGTGCATGGGAAAAATGTATAAACCAAACACAACGGAGAATAACTGATTTATTCACCTCTTGGACGTGGCGGTTCCGACTCCATTTGTGACAGAACTCCCGCCGATAAAAACAGGACAACATCTGAAAGCACAATGAGCAGTCTGACACGTCGGCTTCAATATTCACTCCTACATATGCAAATAATAGACTGAACAGAATGGTACAAGCCCTTAATTTAATGCAGACACTCAACAAACGAAAAGAGCATTTACTGACATTTAACACATGTATTCAAGGAAACACATCACAAACATTACTAGAATCACATTAACATTGTATAGAAAAGTAATGTTACTGTTCTAAACCTCAGTAAACTCATTGTAGTAAAAGATTAACCAATGTTTTTTCAGAACC
Organism: Apogon talboti; assembly: GCA_037367365.1. NCBI lineage: Eukaryota > Metazoa > Chordata > Actinopteri > Kurtiformes > Apogonidae > Apogon > Apogon talboti. Next base: position 18,191,823 of record JAPQRQ010000009.1, read on the forward strand.
AGTATCGAACATTAGTAATCAACAAAACTAATAACCAATATTTGAAACTCATGCACGTTCACAGTACAGAGAAATAATGTTTTCATCTCTTCAATCTTACCATCTGAATCCTATTTGATAAAAGTCAAGTTTGTCACCACATATGATTAAAAATGGCCGACTTTGATGCCTACGACTCATTTTCTTGAGAGATCACAGAACATGATTGTTTGGCAGGTCTTTTTTTTTTTTAAGTGAAAATGAAATGCATACCTTAAAATCGGGACTCATATTGCAAGAACTGTAAAACTATTCAACACGGTTCAGCAGTAAATAGGTCAAGTCAACTGTCGAGTACATTTTCTGCCTTTGCGTCTTTCATGTAGTTCTTCTGTAATTAGTTTTTCCATCTACACGTTTAATATTCAGGATGACTTACTTTCTTCCTCCAGACTGAGTTGAAAGCTTCTTCACCATTTCATCTTTTTGAAACTGTCCAGTCTGGTAGAAAGATAAAGGAGCACATGACAAACATCCTGTTCTTATTGTAACAGTATCACTATGATGACAAAGGATCTTATTTAGGAAAAAGGCTTCAATTTCAATTATCCTGGATAAATGAGAAGAAAAGTAATATATGCATTGCTGGACTTTTGGTTAATTTAAAGCTCTTCTTACAGAAACAATTTAATACATAATTCAGTAGATTCCAAAATACTTCAGTGCAGATAATGCATTGATGCACTCATCAGGCTCATAGGAGATTATTATTATTACGTTTGAGGACTCAGTATGTTAGATTTAGAGGCCCATATTCACCTTTGGTGAAGTGGAATCGCTGTCGTCTTCTTCTAGTAATTCCTCCAAAAAGCTGTCGATATCTTCAGTGTCGCTGCTCATTGTCCTGTTTTGTTTTGTGGCACTGAATCAAAGGAGAAATCAGAAATTAAGGTAAATGTTTTTGGAGGCAACAGGGCTGAAGTGATAAGCAAACAGTATTAATAATTTAGACTGTACTGTAGCGTTTGTGTAATTTTTTTTTATATTTTCTGATTTTGAAGACTTATGAGGAGTTCATCATTTATATCATTTATGACTCATTAATGATTTGCTTATTTAATGCTTATTTTTTATTTTTGTATTTGTGGATTTAACGTTGCAAAAATTGGTGTTTTCAGCCAGCATTACTCATATATATATATTATGTCTTTAATCAGAATTACACTGCTCTTAACATATTTTGAGGGCTTTAATGTATGAGGGACTGGCCAAGAGGTAACGAACGGATTGACACTACATTTTTGTTTGCCCTTTCATAACTACTTAGTTATGAAAGGGCAAACAGTTTTATTAAACTTTTTTGTTTAATAAAACTGTTAATTAGTCTAATAATTGTTGGGTGATATGCAACTAAAACGACAAAACCCATGAATATACAACAGAACAGCTGTAGAATAGCTGTCCACTGTAGTGATCACGATGCATGAAAGGGTTAATAAACTAATTTAATACATTTTAACATTTATCTCAGTTTATTGGATATTTGTAACCACTGTAAAAAGAGTAGCAAAAGGTTTTTAAATTGACCATTTTAAAACATTTTTCTGAAAAAATAAAACTTGTGTTGGACACTAGAAGTAATGTACTTTCAAAAGATATAAGTCCTCAAAAGGTGATTTTAAATTTATTTTTTGATCTAGATGTTAACCTTCCCTTGGCAAGCCCCATGATCAGAATGACAGATGAACAGAACCAGGTTTTAAGTTAAATGGATATTATATATAAACGTGAGATTACCTTTGGGTATTAGTCATCTGAACCTTTACAACATGACTCAGAACACTCACACAAAAGTAATGGATGGAACTGTATATAAATTCACACTTTCTTTGACAATTTTTGAAAATAAGTTAAAATGTATGGTGGATTTGGGCACATCCATGAGTTTATCTTAGTTGAACTCCCTTCAAAACCCAAATGTGGAACATTTTTTCCATATGTCTGAGGTAGGGAGGATAGAATACTGCGAAGACTACCCTGTGAAATACTGTGAAAATACCGTGAAATACTCTTTCTGAGGTCAGGGTCGGTATGAATGTATTCAAATGCAGAAATATGTTTCGCCTTAAAATTCTTATATCTAGGGCTGCAGATATAGCTGAGAAGCAAACTTTATTTAATCTTTAATAAGACTGATGATGTGCTACTTTAAGACCAATGAAATATCTTTAATTAGATGTAAAAGTGCACACATGTAACACATCATATGCTACTGTTTTATTAGACGCTAGCTTGTGGCTAACTATCTGAATTAGCTTTGTTTGTTTACCTGTGTTTTTTGTCTTTTCTGTCCTCGTTAGACTCCGCTCGAGCTGAAGAACAGACGGAGACATTTCTACAGAACTTTTTCTCCACTTCGTCTAGCAGTTCATCCAGGTCATCATCGTCCATGTTTTATTTTTATGTGTGTTTTCTTGCTATTCGTCCTACTAGCATTACAGCTAACTAGCCCTGGCAAACCAGTGGGAGCAGAGCGTTCGCTGTTGCTAAGTAACAGAGAAGCGGAAATGCTTTCAATATAAATGTATAAATGTAAAAATATAGATCCTTTTAAAGTTGCAATACTTAAACGGAAAGTATATGGACTTTGAATTTAACCTAGCTGTTATTTGGCTTTTATTTACACCTTATTTATCGGGTTACGTTGCATGAAGTTTTTAAATGACCAAACTATATGTAAAGATAAGTTAAACTAAGCATAAAATAAGTGTTTACTCCGTCGGATAAATTCAAATTACACATTAGGCCAGTGCATAATAGTAACAGTACAACTTAATCATTATTTTACATGTATATAGTGGTAGAAGTCGGTAGTAATTAACGTAGTAAGGTAGTAAACTTAAAGTCTAATTTTATTTTGAAAAATGGAAGTAAGTCTAGATGTGTGCTACATCTGTCGATTCTACTATTAACAAAAATGTATACCTACTTGTATAGCTGTGATCAAATTAAATAATAGTTACACCCTTTGAACAAGACGGTCGTAAGGTGTGTTTTTATAGTAAAGTAAATAGGGGAAAAATAAAATTATGCGTTGTCGGCAGGATTCGAACCTGCGCGGGGAGACCCCAATGGATTTCTAGTCCATCGCCTTAACCACTCGGCCACGACAACTGATGACTCTCTATCGATTCCAGATAAAAGAAAAATTTATTATTGAATACAAATGAAAACTAAGTATTTGTATTACAATAACAATGTCCGGCGACATTCTAAAAACATACCGTGCACGCACTCGAAAACTCTCGGCCTGCGTGTGGGAGAATTCTGTGCGCACACTGTGAGCGGCTCTGCGCACACTGTCTGCGGACCTTAGAGGTTCCATGTCCAGCGTACCTATTCCCTACATATCAGCTTGGTGTCACACTCGCTTTGGGTCCGCATCGAGTCCCTCTCAAGTACCTACGGACATCCGCGGAGTCAAGTAAGCCCAATTCTCTGGGGGGCCTTGACTTATGAGTGCACACAAAAGTTTTTGCACATATGGACAGACAGACGGACGGACGACCAACTGATGACAATACCCCGCGGCCAGTGTGGCCGAGGGTAAAAAAGTGTATGGATGTCTTATTTTGATAAAACACGACCGTAAACAAAAAAGGGCAACATATTAGAATGAATGAAACCCAGATGCTTCTAATTACAGTAAACAAACAGTTAAAGCTATACCTACCGATCTGACATGTCACACAGCACATTGTAAACATTTGAACATGAACAACCCGCTTCCCCCTGCCTGACCTCTGACCCTTCCCACCTCTCCTGACGCATTCACGTTAGCTAGCCAACATTATCTATTAGCCGGAGAAGTCCTGTAGCAATGTGCTTAACTAGCTCTGGTTACTGTGCGACCAACAGTCAAACGCAACCACGAAGTTGCATTTGAGAACAGGGTTAATGACAACTTCACGACAAACACTGACGCTAACACAGATAACACTCTCCATAACCCTACAGCTAAATCTAAAGCTATCGCTAATGCTACATGCTTGGTTTGTTTACACTAATGGTGACGTTAACGCTGACGCTATCGCTAATCTTCATTGCACAAATAACACATTACAGAACTATAGTAACTGATAGCATCTTAATGCTGTGTTATCATATGTAATGTTGTGTTCTATGATTAGGCTGATTGAAAGTACCGTCAACAGAAACTCCGCCACCATCTCATCCCATTTCAGCTACATACATCTCTTGCCGCATTGAGAATTCTCTTATGGGCAACTTTTTCTGCTAGTCTTGTAGTGCATCTTATTCTCTGTGTGGGCAAGCTGGTGGTGGAAGTGGAGGCCGTCCTTGTTAGATCATTAAAGGTTCTTCGCCATTCCTTGATATCTTTCAAAGACTGGTCTGCCACACAGACTGGCAGTGTTGACATCGTCGCCCAGGCAACTGACGTGGAACGGTGCAACGGATGACAGACAGGAAGCTTGGCCAATCATTTTATTCAGACTGAATAAAATGATTGGTCAGACTTTTGTCAAAAATATATGAGAATGAAACATTTTTGAGGTTCAAATCCTGGTGGGTTTCTTTTACATTTTAGTTTGCCACATGCTTATTAGGAGCATTTTAAGATTATAAAGGAAAAGTGTAAAAATGTCAGATTGTACGGGTTAGCTTTAAATAGTTATTAATATATCATAATGTGTAAAATTTTTTTACTACTGTGCTTCACATGTAGGCGTCAAGCAGGTGTTGTGTAAACCTTTAAACTTGAATCTGGGTGAAAGAAAAGAACTGAAATGCCAAGTTAACTTTATACTGGATTAAAGACTAAAAGTTTTCATTTCCTGTTGTAATGGATCGGAATCTATCAGAAACCCCAAATAAAGGTGACCCACATTTGGAAGTTTTTATTTTATTTTATTTTATGTAGTGTAAACATGTGACCTGTTTTCTGTTTTTAGAGCAGACTAAAAGTAAACAAAGCTTTAAAACTCAGGTCTATGTGGTTGTGTGTGTGTGTACATACACATATATCAGGTGGAAAAGATTATGATGAAAAAAATAGTCGATCTGTTTCTTATGCTTATTCTTTGTAGAGATACAGGAAACAGTGTTAGGAGAGTTACAATTACAAGCAGCATTTAATAAGACAATATATCAAAATACCTCCTAAATGGGATGTGGAATATTCTAATTAATCCTAATAAAGCCTGAAAGTTCAGCTTTTTATACCACATAGCTGAAACAGCATACATTCCTCTAAATCCACATCTTTCATACATATTATTACTTTCACTAGTGTTACACAACATAGAATGCACGTGAGGCTTCTTGAATTAAACTGATGATGTTGTTCCACTTCTCTATTTCATGGGATTTTTTTTCTTTTCAGTTTTCTCATCGGATTTTTAAGGAAATCAGTCTGATGAGTTATGCTACAGAATCATTTCCCCAAACTTTCAAAGTGATCAAAATGAATATGTTTTATCTTGAGTGACGAACAAAAAGAAGATGGGATTCCCCCCGAAACTTCTGCAGAAATGAAACATAACTGTGGGCCGCTTTATCCTCCTACCCCAACACATCTCAGAGACAAATCTTGGACTTTTTTACTCCACTGGTTTTGACTGACAGTAGTTTTTCTTTACAGTTTTTCATCTCCTTCCTCTCCAATGAAAACCATGTTATTTCTAAATGTTTCAATGTTTGTAATTAACTAAACATTGAATAAGTGTTTCCTTCATGGGATGAGTTCTCAATCCTCTTTTGTTTCAAGCTGAATATGCTCTTTAACTCTTTTATGAAACATTGAATTTTCACAGATACTTTTTTTCCACTGGACAGCGATGATCCAAAAATATATATTTGATGCTAAACAGAACAGAGCAGCTAAACTGATTTTCATTGTTTCCATGATAGCGACAATAAAGAATTATTCTATTCTAATACTATGATGATCTTATAGAATATGATGCATCACTGTATATCTGAAGTAGATCAAATAATTCTTACACTAAACATGTACAGCAGTAAAATATTATATACACTTGGATGCAGATGTGTGACTCAAACACATCAGATATAATAAAATACTGACTTTTCACACTTTAAGTACATTTGGCTAATTAGCTTAAACTTATAGTGGAGTGTTTTCATAGTGTAGAATCCATTGATAAGAGAACCACGTTTAGATAAAACCTCTGTAATGATCTAAAATCTTTTATTAATATTTTATTTAATGAAGCAGTTGATGTGTTTATTAAAAATGTTTCATGATGGATTCACAGTTTTCAGTTTGGAGTTTACAGGGTTTCACTTACTCTTATGTGGAGAATTTTTGCTTTTCTTGGTCAAAACTGGGAGAAAACCAAATAGTTTGGGACTTTTGACAGAAAAATGAGAAAAGTTTTCACATGTATCACGATAAACATTATTTCATTAGACATTTATTTAAATTTTAGTGCCTGAATGCATTTTGACTGTAAAAAAAAAAAACTCATACAAGCATCAAGTAAAACCATGACAAACACATTGCAACACAAGTTTAGAAACTGAAATAAATAAAAGTGGAGACTATAAACACAAAACAGAACATCCACAAACCAGATATACAGTAGAGGGGGAAAAGTTTCCAGACACCCTTAAAATTTTACAGAATCTCAAATACTATCATGAAATATTTTATGGAGCTTTATTTTGTATGTGTTTGTTTCTAAAGGTGTGGCTGCATCAGACACACACAAATTAATGCAAATGGTGGGTTTTGTTTTGTTTCTGGTTTACCACTGCCTCCATCTGTTCTAGACGCAGAATGATTCTTATATACAGACATAATTACAGTTCTATTGACAGTATTACCGCTGATGCCAAGTGATCCACTCATATCACCGTCTCTATGAAAAAAACTTCACTACTGTAAGTGCACTATTTGACTGTGTGTGTGTGTGTGTGTGTGTGTGTGTGTGTCCAAAAGATTTTTTCCACCACTGTAGCTCCACATTAACACAGTAGTGGGCCAGCTTCTGCTTTCTAATGCATTAACCTAAACACTTACACAGTCATCTCCAAAGACAAGAAGACTTTCTTAATTCAGGCCTCTAGAACTTTTATCACTACATTCAAAGCTGCAGCTTAAGCAAGAAACCAAAAAAAAAAGATATTTTGAGTGGATTTTCTTGCTTATATAGAGAACCAGACATGGAAAATATTCACATTTTAGAAACATCAATCAATTTAAAGAGTTTTTCTCTTAGAATTTTACTTCAATTAATGAATCGATTCTAAATTGATTGAAAATGAATAAATTAGTCTATTAACATATAATGTGAACCATCATTACTGGTTACATTTAGTTTAATATTAGATGCAATATCTTATTAAGACAAACTCAAAGCCATTTTCTTAAAATGAGATTACTTTTCAAATGAAAAATGTTAAGGTTTTCTTTGTGAAAAAACAGAATTATGTTTTTTTTTAGTTCTTGAACTTCAGTGCGATGCAGTGTAACCAAATGTAGGTTTTCTATCTAATCTCTCACCAAATAATGTTGACCTTCAGCTTTGATACATGTTGACATGAACAATGTTGATGATGTTCCAGAAATAAGGTTTGGAGCAACCTCTGGGCTGGTTAACGCTGACATGAGAGAAACTATGTGTTTTCAGTCCCAGATGGAAGTTTAACTCTTCTTTGTTTTGCCAACATTTAGTGAACACAGCATTAATGTTTGACTAAAATAATCCTTAAATACTTTTTAACTGCCATGGGCTGTAAAGTCGTCTGTCATGATGTGCAGACCTCTGTTCTGTTCCTCAGATGATGTGAATATTTCCAATAATATGCAGTAATATTAATATGTTGCTCACTGCCGATTGTCTCCCCCATTTCCCCCCCTTCTCCCACCTCCCTAATTTCTCTTAAGAGTCTCGTTTAGCTCTAAATGTAAAGTGGTATAACTTTTGTTATGATGTGATGCTATATAAATAAATTTTGATTGATTGATGTATAGGCCTGTGTAACAGAGTCTACTTTACATTCAGATTGAAGATGCTGTTTTACGTACAAGTGGTGATATTGTGCATGTGGTTTATGATGCAGCACGCAACAAGTTATTCATGTTATTACATTGATTTTCTAAACCAAACTCTGGCTGTTTCTCTGAAGATGCCAATTGTCTTGTTGAAACAAATACCGTGCTGTCCACATATACTTGCATATATTTTTCCTTTTTTTTCCTGAATTTGTATGGCTTCTCTGCCTGTCTATGACCTCGCTGTGTCTTTAGCTAATGATGGATTTTTTTTTTATTCATTATTAAGCAAATTAATTGTTGTTGCTAACAGTTTTAGGCAGTTAAACCCCCACCCCCCACCCCACTGTGGCTTAAACAGTTTCAGTGACAGTTTTCGACAGAGGATAGGATGAGCTCTATTCACTCCAGTATGACCAAGTGAAGATGATGCCTAGTGATGGGGATGAATGGGTTTTAAAGTCCAGGTTCACGTTTTCAGGACCCCTTTGACATCTTGCCGCCCAACATGATGTGTGATGTGGCTGTATCGTCCCGTGTCCTTACATCTACAGACTTTATCTTGATGCATTTCCTGCTTGTTTGAACTTTGTCTTCTTCTCGTGGTGTTTGTGTTGTATTCCATCAGCACATGAGGTTCAGTCTCTTCTAGATTACTCTCAGTAATCTCCATGAATGTTCTTCCACCATGGGTTTTGTCTTTAAACACACATGTGCTTCATCGTGGGTGTTTTCGATATTTTCGGACCCAAGGTGTAGATTAGCATCAAGTCTTTTTTTTGGAGCGGTTTCAGCGGTTTATCCAGTAACATTTCTTTTTTTGATGTCTTGCTTCTGTCCCTGAGGATATTGTTCAGACATTTCTGTGCAGGAAAAGCAAATACTACATTTAGACAGAATAAGACAATTAATTTCAGCAAGAGTTAATATGGTTTTACTACATGTTGTTGCTCAAGAACAGAAAACAGTAGCTAGGTCAAAGGAAAAAAAAAAGCTGTGTTACTGTAAACTGTCAGTGCTATTGTGGAAAAGATGATAAATGTAAGTGTAAGTGTTTCCACTACTTACATAACTTATGAGGAATATTACCAATGCTGTTATCAGCACTGCTGCGGCCAAAACCACCATGAAGCTGTCACGTATTAGGATTTCTGCTTCCTGACAGTCTGGAAATGAAAACAAAACACATGAAGGATCGGATGTAAGATGTGTCCTGAAGACAAAAACGGCTCCTATTTCAACACAGCAACAGTAACATAATACCAATATTTTACCCTGGTGACTGTTTTTCTTGTTCTTAAATCAAGAAAAAGATGATCTGCTCTGAAACTTAAAAGCCTATTCATGCTTCATTGGTTTATTTTACTGTACATGCTAAAAATATAACCGTCAGCTTCATTCAGGAAGTTCCCCGCATCACATTTGACGCCTCAGGTTGTTCTCCTTTTGTGGTGTCAGATGTTTTTCCACCATACAAGCAGAATATCTGCATGAATGAGTGGAAATTAGAGCTGTGGTTTGACTGGTACCTGTCAGGGTGAGGCGGACCATCCCCTCCCGAATCTGTTCCCCCACGGGTGCGGCCAGGTGACACATATAGGTGCCATCGTCTTCACATGTCACATTGGGCAGGAGGACGTCGAGGGAGGACTGTAACAGCTCCACCTCCCGGCCCACGCCGAGGTACCATTGCGTAGAGCCACGTGGAAGGTCCCTGGCCAACAGCCCACGTAGACGAGGCGCCGGTGGCTGTGAAACCTGAAACAACAGCACAACGCCATATAACAACAATATATAATACATATGAAAGTGACTGTACAGACTCTGAACACCACTCATATCATCACTGCATAATAATGAATACTGGTTCTACTTTTATTTGTACCAGTATACAATAAACTGGAAGAGGATAGATAGATAGATAGATAGATAGATAGATAGATAGATAGATAGATAGATAGATAGATAGATAGATAACTTTATTA
>JAPQRQ010000009.1:18255333-18274273 GCA_037367365.1 Apogon talboti
ATAAGGATGTACATAAGAAGAAGAAATCTAATCTATGTCTTTAGGACATAGATTAAGCTACTGAACATCTTAAATATTCAACTAAACACTATTTCTTCCAAATGTCACAGTCTAATTTCTGAGTAAACAATCAGGCTGAAACATCTACAGTAAACCTTTAATGGCAGATGCTGTAAATGTGATTTGTCTGATCATGAACCGTAAAAGATCATGTTTGACGGCGTCTCTGACCTGAGTGGTATCCAGAATATTCATCCTGACAAAGAGAAAAGACGACGCACAGCAGGAAGACGAGCAGCTGGGAGAGGAGAGACACCTGCAGAAAACACAAGGAAAGTTATCAACGTGTTTATCCACAATAAATCAGTTCAGTTCACAGACGGAAGAAAAGCCGTTATACAGTAAATAATGCATTTCTTTTTTTCCAAAGATTTTATTAGTAATATTTGAGTTAAGTTGCTGTTACTGCAGGTGATTAATTGTATATATTTAGCATAAGTCTCTCCTGAGGATTAGGTTTGTAAAAGCCTTTAAAGGAATGATGTATAAGGTTAGAACACTGTTTTTTTTATGAATCTTTATGTTTATTTTCTAAAAATTAACTTAATTTTTTACTTATCTGTAACAGCAGAGGCTAAAAAACAATAATACTGTGATATAAATAACACAGTTAACTAATAAATGGCTCTTCCCCTGGTTACACTAAATCCTTTATGATAATGATGTTTAATTTCTGTACATGAGGTTGTATTTGTTAGTCATCAAATGCCATTTATTTAAACATTTGTATTAAGCTTGATTTATTTCCTGTCATGATCAGTCAGGTTTCAATGCACATACAAACAAAACCAGCTTTGTCATTAACAGATCAGATGTTTAAGTTGCTCAGTGGCGGTGAAAGGTTTGAGTTTTGTCACTTTTTAACAGGTCAAAACTTTTTTCAGACTTTTTTCGGACTTTCCTTAAGTTTCATTGTGAGTCTGAGATTTAATCAAAGTCAAAAAAACTTATGAGCTAAAGGGAAGAGACTGACCTCGGCCACGAGATATCTGAAATGGAACATGTGTTTGCACAAGGTGGGGAATTTTGTTGGAAAAGGCACAAGAGGATATGCTGCAATATTTCAACTCTTAACTGGAAAATAACTATTTAAGACACTGAATTCCTTTTACTCTCCTGTTCTGATTTGTATATATTTTACAGATTTCAGTCAGATTTAACTGTAACAGCTTCTCCAAACAAATAACCTCTACTAGGATTAATAAAGTTGTTCGCATTGTGTTATATTCAACATCAGCTGCTAAACATAACGTATCGCTTCATAGTTTTACTGTAAGTATCGGTGGTGATATAGTCAATATAAAGTCTTGTACAGTAGATAAACACACATTATGGATTTACTCAATTTAAGCATGAAGTAATGGTCGTCTGTAGGCGGCGCCAAGCGAAGGAACTTATCACTCTGACTTGCAGGACCTCCGGGCCAGTGAGGTGAAACACTTTCACTTAATTTTTCTGTCCAAATTTCCAAAAGTTTCCAAAGTTTACTGAATACGCTCAACAAAAACCAACAAAACATTTTTTTTGTCACTGTAAAAATCTCTCAGTCTGTATTACTAATCTAAATAAATCTGACACTATAATGAAAAACTCATAACCCTATCAGGAAAGTCAGATTGGAATCTTATGCTCTAGAAAAAACATCTATTTTCACATTTACCACCAAAATAAAGCAAAAATCCTTTCTTTCTTTTTGTCTCACTCTCTTTTTAAGCAAAAATGGGACAAAACCAGGTAAAGAAAGATAATTTCTGAGAATGTTTTATGCCAATAAAGAGAAATCTGATTAAAAGATGTTTGGACAAATACTATGATTGAATTATCTTAACTGGATTCTGCTCAGGTAAAATGAAATGGTTAAGTATTAAAACTCTGCACTGTAAAAGGTTCATGTTCTTTAGAGGCAGTATTACGAGGGTTTTCTCTACCGTCATCAGACTGCGGTGCAGCCTCAGAGCCACTTTGGGCAGTACATAAACCAAAAGAATGTAAAAGTCAGTGTGGATCATGTGGAACATCAAAACTGTCTGAAATGACTTCTCCCATATGATTGGAACTGGCCACAGTGGCCTTCTGCAGGTTTAGTCTGAAAGATTTTTAGATGTAATTGCAAATTTTGGTGCACAAATATGACAATAAAAGTGGTTAAACATGAAACTAAATCATATATTTTTACTGAACAAGTTAACAATCAAATGCCACAACGATGCACCCACGTTGTCCACAGATTTAGACAAAATCTTGAAACCCAAATGCCACTGAAACCCCTCTGAAAACCCTAAATAATATTTCTCTGCCAAACACACAAAATGCATTAAGCTTCTTATATTAGTTTTATCAAATGTAGTCACTTCTAAGGCCTGGTGTTTGAAACATTAATGTAAGATGTTTTGAGGATTCACCAACAGTAAAACTAAAACCTTGCAGTGATTATTTTCAGCCTGAGAACCTGGAAAGTGCAAAAACAAATGTTGACCTTCTGCAGTTCCCATCGGAGGTCAGTCCGACAAACAATAACAGCACTTTTAAACACTTTCCAAATAAACCAAACTCCACTGTGGGCCCCTGTAAAGTCCAAACCAAAACCCGTTTGGCGTCCGCCAGCCCGTCCTTACCTTGCTGCTGGAGGCTGCCATGGTGCTGCAGTCTCCCCTCAGACCAGACCACGTCCTGGTAAGACACTTTTCAGGATACAGAAGAGGACAAACCTGACCTGATTTGGCTTTCCCTGAGCAGCTCTCACAGCATTATCCCTGCAATGGTTCCCTGTCCTGTCCTGTCCTGTCCAGGATCCCTCAGGTTCCCAGGCTCTGATGGGATCCTGATGGAGTTTTTTTTTTCCTTTTCATCCTCTACCTCTGCTTCTCAGCCGGGTGAGAAATACCTGAGTCAGAGTCCAGCACCAGCAGAGAGGACAGAGAGAAAGATATGAGCAGGAGATTTATGTCACCAGTCAGGATGGTTTTTAGGTCATTTGCCTGGACAATATTAATTAGGTCATTAATCCAAAAGTCCAAAAACCCTTATCTATTGTAATACTGTCTGACGTGATACTTACCCCATTTGTCTCAATGAGATTTTCCTAATGCATAATACATTTCTGAGAATTAGTTTTGCTAAAAAGTGGGATTCATCTGCTCCTCTTTTCAGAAAATACAAACTTCTATCAGCTTTTTAATGTGAGTGTTTACCAAACCTGTGTCTTCATGTATTATTTAATTCATGACCATGTTAAAAAATACACAAAAACTATGTAATCAGTTGCTGAATTTGCCTGAAAATGTTTACCAAATGTTACCACTTAGCAATTTTCAGATTTATAACATTTCATACAATTTGATGAACAGATGTCAGATAGCAAAAATCCAGTTCGGTCCACACTCCAGGAAATTTTGCAGCAAATACTGAATTTACAAATTAATTTCTGATGCTCAGCACAATTTCTATAGTGTCCAATAAACTTAACCTTGTATAACTAACCCATACTGTGCTAGAAAAACAGATTCATTGACAAAAAGCTTTTTTCCCCCTACACCCATATTTTCCATTTATCTCAATTAGAAAACAAATAGTTTAAGTTTTACCACATGAATATCTTTATTAGGATTTTGCTTCTTTAAATGTCACAGATTTGGACTGAATAAACTAAAATAGTGTCCAGTCCTGAACCCATTAAAACCTCAAGAATCGATCCAGTGGAAACAACAATGAGCTGCCTGTATTGTAGTTCCAGAAGTGACATGAAGCAGAAACAAATGTGAAAACCGGAGGAGAGCATGACCAGATCCATTAAGACATAAATGAAAACCAGGTAACCCCATTAAATATGGATTTGTTAACTTTTCCCAAGTCCTCACATTAATATTGTGATTGTTAAAGATGACAGAACTATTGCTGCATTTTCTGAAAACATTGCTTTTTTTTTTTTTTTTTTATTTTATTTTGTCCAGTTCTCATTTTCTGCAAATCAATGCTCTCAATGACAATATTTTCATTTGGAATTTACAAGGAAAGTTGTCAGTAGTTTAGAAAACAAAAATATTAATTTTATTCACACCTCTATAAAATCCAAAACAAATATCCAGGAAATAGATTAGACTGTAAACATACAAACAGTAAACTTATCTCTTGTGGTGCATGCAAATCTTCGTTTTCTTGAATTTTCGACATTTCATCAGATGTGGCTTCGGATTTTTTTTACTGTAAATTAGCTTGTTTTATTTCAGACATTTTCAGATAATCTAAGTCCACATTTCAAAATAAAATGACTCTTGACGACTACATAAGTCTTATGGCAACAATTCACATTACTGACTGGAATAGGGTGACCTTTGACCCTATGGTAGAGGAGTGCCAGCTATGACACTCCCGCCCAACATTCCATGTAGTCCTTGGCCAACAAGGCAGACGTGGGTGGAATATATTCAAGATCGGTGAACACGTTTAAATGAAGAGCAACCGTGTGAAAAAATCATATTTCATGTATTTCAATTAAATTCTGTGAATCGATAATATAGACCTAAGATAAACATTTTCTCTTTTGTGAAAAAAATAAATGACCAAAAATTCTAAATATATTTCCAGTTTGTGATACCAACATGTTTTACCCTGTAATGACCACAATGACCGTTGACCTTCTTTGATCTGACTCCCTGTGATTCAGCACTGTCACTTCTCTTTCTCCCTGTCATCTTTCTTCTTCTTTTTCTTCTTCTTGTGCTCGTGGTGGCGGTAGTCATCAGGAGAATGTGAATCCCTGTGAAGATGAAAGAGAGTCTAAATGCCACCATCAGGTAATTTTTATATTATTGTGTGAGAAAGACAAACAGATCAGCTGAAGAACATTTTCAAGTTGAAGGTGAACGTCACATTCATTCCTCACCTTTCTCTCTTCTTTTTCTTCTTCTTCTTGCCCTCTCTGTCTTGGCTTCTATCGCGGCTCCGATGGCGTCTGCCGTGGGAGTGGTGGGACTCAGAGGACGCCGACCGCCTCTCATCCAAGTGATGCCTGAAACAATGTTTTAGCAGCTGTAAATAAAAGGTCCTCCTACACTCCTCCTTATTGCTACTGGTTATTTTGACTTATTTTCCCATTGTGTTATTTACCTGTGGGAGAGTTCAGATGTTGTCTCCTGCTCTTCTTCGTCCTCTCTCCACTGTCTTGCGAGCTCCTCTGAATGGACACTAATCACCTCTCGGATCACCTGCAGAGAGGCCATAATTATCCATTACATTACACAACCAACATTTAGCAACATTAAACAACATTAAACAATGAGTTTCCATTTCTAGCTGGGTGTCAGATTTCACGTCTAATACAGACTTATATAGAGCATCATCAAGTGGTATTTTTCTTCAACTAAATTTCCAAAAGCAGCTTTTCATGGTTTTGTATTTGACACAGGTCTACTTCACACATACACAGGTATTTTTTTCCTTAAAGTAATCTTTTTGTTTATACTTTGGCTTTAGGATTTAGGTCAATAAAAACATACTGATAACAATTAACTGTCTGCCATTATAGCTATATCTCCTTTATATATGAGGTAATTTTATGCAATGGCCAGATATGGTCAGAATATTACTGGTGCCAACTTTTAATAACAATACTGAAAAAACAATACCATATTAATTCATGGCAAGAAGCTGAAAACTGAGCCTTTCTCTAACATTCTGGGGCATGTACCCTTTTCAAATTTAAGCAAATGTAAACTCAAAGGAGACAAATGGCTAAAAAGACTCTCAAATAAATTATTGCACACTGTCTTTAATTTACAAACAGAGGGCTTCTAGGTTATAGAACCATGTGAACGTCCTCCTGTGGTGTTGTTTATACCTCAGTGTATGACTTCTTGGTGATGTGGACGTTCTTGGCTCGGTAGGACTGACGTCGCCTCTTGTAGTCTCTCATCTCTGCGATCAGCTCCAGGTGGGTCTTTGGCTCATTTTGTTGTTCATCTACAAATAAATACATATTTATTTTACTAGAGCACGGTGCTGAGAGAGAAATCAAACAACCTCAATCTTCAGTTCGCTGACACCAAGGTGGATGATGTGTGGAAATTATCTGTGAAGAATGCAGCTTTATTCTTACCCTTCTGGAGTTTCTTCACCAAATCTACATAGAGATCCTCATTACTGGAGGACTGAGCCTGATTCCTTTGATGGGCAAGTACATCAACCACATGATCGTACAGAGCCAGTCGGTCAGCCACAGTAAGGTCACATACAGCTCGCTTGTGGTTCTGAGGCACGTCCACTGGATGTCTGGAGTACTGACCTGAAGGAGGAGGAAAGATACTTTAACACTACGAGAAACGACTGACAGGAGCTTCATTAGCTTCACGCATAGTTTATTATAAACACATTCAAACATTCCATCAGCTAAACTTCATGAAACTGTCACAATAAGTCACTATGCAACACAAGTCTGATCGTTGTGTTGATCCTTACAAGTGAGAAACCCACAGAGTGTCTAAAGTTATGGCTTTAATAGAGGAAAATCAAACCCCTGATCCAGGAACAAGGGTATGATTATATTCAGAACTGTCTGGTAGTAGAACAAGATATTTTCACAAACCAAGGAAAACAGGGTGTGCATATCTCCTCCTTTAGGATTTAAAATCTAATAAATAGGACTCAAATTCTTTTAGCTTTTCTTTCCTGATAGTGGTGATAAAACCACACTTGTAAACAATACTCAAGCATAAATGGAGCCTGAACCAATGCTATCAGTTAATATATAACAGTCTGAAGTATATTTCACCTGTCCTAACAAATATAGTTTGAGCAAAGACACCAACCATATTTTGGGTATAAATGAATGTATTAATGCACTTTCCAGCAATACAGTTGTTTTTATGGTAGACATTGTCATACATGAGTAGCATGTATTTTAAATATAGGTGTGAAGTGATATTTTTAATACATCATAAATCAGAAGATGTAATTACTTAAATAAATAAATACTTCTACACTGTCACCACAGTAGTATTACATGAGAAATAAGTACAACAATTTAAGAGATTTGTGGCACCTCAATATGGAAATACACCAGACTTAAATTGGTCTGAAGTACAAATTAAACTTTATTTTTTACAGTTTCCAGCAAGCTAGCATTTGGCAAATCTGCAACTAAGTTTCCATTCATTCCTTTAGATACAGCTCTAATATGAACCAGTACTAAAATACTGGCCAAAGGTTTCAGTGCTCAATGATACTATAAAGGGAAATAAATAACTATGGGTTTAATTAAAAGTGGAAATATAATTAGAAGCCAAACATTCAGCGTAAGTCTGTAACTGCTTTAAAAGACCTCATCAAAAAAGGACTTTCCCCGAAACGTAAAGGGAAATTTGTGATCCCAGCCCAGCGGTTTCAAAGGATATGGCATTAAAGGATACTGCACGTAATCAGGCAAGCCTGAACCAGAGCAGCAGAACTTTTTAGTGCCCAGCGCTTCTCTAATACTCACCACTGTCACTGAAAACAAAACATACAACAACAGGTTACACAGTGCAGCAGAAATTACATCAGATCAAATGACAGCACCAAATGCAGGAATTCGTAGTCGGAGTGTTCTGATGTATTAGGAAAGTATTTGGAGGTGATGGAGCAGATGTGGGTTAGATGATGCCACAAAGCTGAGTGATGGGTCAATAAGCTCATCACAAAATAATCTTATTGACATCTTGTGGTCTGTCAGTGTCACTACAATCTGAATGTTAAATTAACTGGACTAACACTGTGCCTCTTCTTCTACTCGGTCTTGTTAGGTGATACAGTGTAGCACAACTGAGTGCAGAGTTTCATGATTAAGAGTTACAAACTGAGCACCTTGCCAGAAAACTCCTTCCATCTTCATAAGAGGTGCAGCAGATCTAGCCTGCAGGATCACCTGATGCTGCGTGGATTTGTCTACAAAAAGGGAAACAAAAAGGATTAAAATATGGATAAAAATTACTTTATAATACTTACTTAATCATATTGATACCTGGATACCGGGCTCATGACTCCACACCATTTGACCAATCACAAGCACAGCACTGAACAATATCGTGTATTACAGGATTTCGTCAAATCACTTATGAACCTTGTGGAAAGTGTAATTTTGTACTTAAACTGAAAAAAATACATAACAACCTGCTAAAGGTACATCATGAAGGGTTGCAGTGGATTCTTAAGAGCAACAACATCATTGTAACACTGGTTGCATTAATGGCTTTATGGTGTTTTTCAGGACTCAACAATAAATACTGTCTGCTAAGTTGGGGCATATAAAATGCCTCGTTGGGTGGGTAAATCTAAAAACTATACATTTGATCACACAGACATTCTGTATAGTGGTGCATACAAACTGAATTTGGGCTAAAATCCTGACAGATATTTAGACATCAATTTCTCACATCATTTGATAAATGAAACAGTACTCACCCATTGTAAAGGTTCTGAGTTTGTTGCTGTCGTAACAGACAGACGGATCATACATCTCTGCCTGCAAAAGAGTTACAAACCTTTTTACTGCTCTATTATTCATTACGTTTGATATCAGAGACAATACATTTACTAAAAACGTACTGCTTGTCTTCACATTAGAACAGAGTCACGGTTTGTTTACCTGATCCTCAGCCGTGTAGCCCATCTGTCTGAGGCTGCAGGAGGCTTTGTGTTTCTCCATGCTCCCGACTGGAACTCTGTGGTCGGGGTCGTAGGGACACTGCTCCATGGGACCCTTTGAAAAAAGAGGAAACTAACATCACTACTTAATTGAAGGTGAAGGTATCTGCAGTGACTTGAAAAGATACCATAGGTTTTTATTCAACTCTACAATACACACACCTCCACACGCACCTTTATAGAAATAACATTTTAGGTTATATTGATAAGGATGATTAACAGCAACTAAAACAAATAGCGTTACAGACGTTAATGAAAGCCACAGCAGACATGTGTGGGCGTGTTTGGTGTGAGACTTCAATACACAGTGAACTGTAACATTAACTAAAGTCTAAAGTTAGCTTAAGTAGTGTAAGCTAACTGTTTACCTGGTCCGAACCCGTGTAGTCCTGCGACCATCCCAGTGTTTCAAATATGTCCTGCAACTGTTTTTTACAATTCTCTGTGAACTCTGTTAGCTCCTGTAGACGGTCCAAGCGGTCCTGAAGGCTTTGTGTTTCTAATAATTCTGCCATTTCGGGGTTTAAATCTAATATATATTCATCAGTGGTGGCTAATATCTTTTCTCTGTACCGACGGCGGCCATGTTCATTGGTCTGGTGACGTCACGGAGAGCGACGTCGGAAAGCAGCAGCGATGCATGCAGGTAATTGAAGTCCACCATTATACTGCGTTATCATCCCAGCCCAGCGGGTTGAAGTATTAGTGAATGTGAAGTCTTGTACTCAGCCTTGGTGTTGACTGTCTTAAGGACTTTTAATGGTGTTTCTCTTGATCAAAATGCTTTTCATCACCAGGATAATGTTACATTTCCTGTTCTCATTACCTTTGTCTCCTTACTGTTACCAACTATAACATCTCAATATCTTGTGGTGTTGGATCTGCTTTCACAGCTGCATCAGTCACAGTGTTTGATTTATTCTGAAATTGAATTAACATGACTCATGATAAAATGTTTGATGTCGACTCTGAGACACAGCTTTTAGTAAAGCATACATATTCTGATATAATATTTTTTGTTTGTACATCAGGGTTGTGGTTGAATGAACATTAATACAGATGATGAGACCAGGCAAGGAAACTCTGGGAAAAAATAAGAAATCTGTCAGTTTTATTTTATCATGTTGGAAAGTGATGTCAAACACAAGGACACATAACAACTGAGAAAGGGTAAGTAAATGAAATACAAAGACATTTGAATCATATTTGAATATGCTTGCATAAAAAGTCAAAACGGGGTGAAGTGGTTCAGGTGGGATAGAGCTGGGGATCCTGCAGCAGGTCAGGATCCAATAGATCATCTGTGTACACATCCTCCGTTCTGAGAGGAGAAAAAAAAGACATAATTTTAAACCACACAGGGAACCCCTACATGTGACTGATTTGCTATGTATTATAGCCATATTTAAAATGCATTACACATAACATCAGTTATTGCAGTGACAATAATATTATAGATAAAGTAACTCAAAAAGTAAATTGCTTACATTACTTCTAGAGTGTCTTCAACAGCAACTTCCTCCACCACTTCCACTCCAACCACCATGTTCCTCCTCACTGCATGAAGCAACAATAAAGATTATTCTGGATTTCAGATAAAAATAGAAACACAAACCTGGTTATTATTGCTCACTTAACAGAATGATTTTAGTGTAAAGACAGTGGAGAAGCAGGGAAAAGAGGATGTATGAGACAATCATAGACAGATGAACTGTTTTTAGTCTTTTGAGTCAAACATGTTCAGCAGCAAAATAAATATCACCACATTTAAGAAATAGGCAGATTCACATACTCCACTGCAAGAAAGAGGCAATTCATTCAGAGTGTATGTGTTAATATGTATTATTAAAATGGTTCCTATCAGTGGTCAGAAAATCATGCCTGTTTTGAGTGTTGTGATTATGCATTTTCCAATAAATTTAAGAGAAATGTTATAGAATTTGTTTAGTTTAAGAAGGAGCAGAGGTTGAAACTCAACCCATAAAGCCCCAAACTCTTCATTCTTCAGTTTATCACAAACATGTAAATGCTTGGACACTTATGGTTTTTACCAGGACAAAAAACAGAGCTAAAACTAAAAATGATTCAAAATTGAGTCAATCCACTTGTTTGACTGCATACTAGTGAAGAAGTGTAACTTATGAAGTTACTTATATATTATTTTACTTATGAAATACCTAAGTTGTAACAGGCTTAACTGGCTTATTACACAGTCAGTAATTTTGGATGGATACATTTATCTGAATTTACTGACTATAAAATATAGAAAATAACAGAAATGATCCTTTGAACAACTAAACATCAAAATAAAGCAAAATCAAACACTTAATGTTAATAATAAATGAAAAATTATTTTAACTTTTCTTTATGCTATCTCTTATTCTCTGTATTTATATGTTCTTGAATTTATGAGCAACAATTAGATTGTTCAGAAACTCTTTACAGAGAACTGAGGTGAAATCTCACCTCCGTAGTAGAGATATGGAGATCCAGACCAGCACAGACCACTCTGCCCACAAACACAACGGTTGTGTGACTCAGTCCCGTGACCCTCCCAACACAGACCGTGATGGAAATTCTGCGATAACTCTCCATCTGCTGTACTGAGTGTCATTTGTGGGGAAGGACTTCGCCCACTGGAGCCAGAGCTGCTGGGGATCCCTGAGTGGATGGAAGTGGACCAATGAGCATCAACAGCCAGAGCAGTGAGATCATCAGAACCTGCAGATGAAATAAATCAGAGTTATGAGGGACAAGGAGTCTGGATTTACTGCATGTAGATTTAGTTTGTTCACTTCATCAGCAATGCACCTTTAAAATATGATAAAAATATACACTTTCCATGTAAATACAGTCACTGTAGGTTGACAATACAAACAACCCCAACATGTAGGGGGTTGAACTACACGTCATGGCTGAGTCACATGTTTGATCCATCTGCTTCCTGGACCTGCTGATCTTGCAGTTACAAGAAAACACGCAAACACACACAGCATGCATGCACAGTGGGAATTGCAAAGTACATGTATAGGACTATATAGAACAGAAAATGCCATATTCAGGTTACAGTTACAGTTCAAACAGAACACAATTATATTCTTAAAATTAATAGATTACTTGACTCCGCATTACCCCCCCTGATATTTAAGGCACTATAAATTTCTCACAAGCCCCTGATTTTAAATATATCTTTCATCATGTACAAACCAGTCTAAACACGATGTAGGGAACATGTCCACTCACAACACAAAAGGATGGACGTACAACAAATGAGTAGTATATTTACAATGTTGTTATTGTTTTCAGAGTTTTTCTATCATAAGTCTATGGCAGCCCATAAACTAAAATAACATATCATTAGAGAGCATAAAACTATGTGTCTTTTTACAGATCTACTGTTTATTGCTTTTCAGAATTTTTGATAATTGGTAACAGATAGGGAAGTGATGAAGGTTAAAAATGATGTGATTGTATATCTCAATTTTTTTATTAAAAAATGCAACATTTTTTTAGAGGAAGTTGTCCAACCTTGCTTCTAGTGCAGCGAATTTTGCACAAATGTTGAAAAAAATGCAAACATTTTACCAAAAATGAGAAATGACATAAAACCTATGGAAAACCCTTCATTTTAAACCTTTTTTTTCTCATTTCAAGCTGAGTGAAAAAACAGAGAAGGCACAAACTGTTTTTTTTTTTTTTTTTTATTTGACCAGGACATAGAAATGTAAGAAAGAACAATATGTTTTACTGTGAACATACACTGTTGCTAATAAAGTTGTAATAATTTGTTTTCAGACACATTTCTCTTTTTATTCCTATTTATAGGAATAAAAAGAGAAACGTGAGAAATATTTATGAAATATTTATGAGCAGTGACCTTAGAGCAGGTGCAATGACAACATTCTAAGTTCCAGTTACCACTTTATCTAATAAATCACATTGTCACAATTAACTCAAGAGAAGAGGAAAAAAAATTATTCCAGCCTTATGGGCAACAGTGTACAAATTCACAGTTTTATTTCCAGATTTGTGTACTGACTTTGCTGCAGATGCTACAGCCTGGTCCAGTTTAATGAAGCAACAAATACTAACTTATGAGAATTAACCTGCTATGAAAATGTTGTCCTAACTAGATATGATGTTATACATTGAAATATTTCTGTTGTCTTGCACATCATATTTTTCTTGTTTGCATCCCTTATGGTATTTTTTGTGTAGTTTTGTCTTTTCTATTTTTTCTGTCTTTTTCCATGTTTTACATAATTTTATCCTGTTTTGTCTGTTAGGGAAAAAACACATTCTTTTATGTTGTGTGTGTTATATTTAATGGTGTTTCGAGACACTAAAATGGTTCAATCTACTTTATTTTTATTTTATTCTGAGTCCAATAATAATTTTCCCTCAATAAAGAATAAACATGGGACAAAATATCATATTATCTACTATATCTCATCCTATGCTCTTGTTTTACTTACCTAATGGGTAGCAGCAAATGGCCGGATTCTCCCCTGCCTCTTCCTCTTCCTCCTCTTCCTCCTGGGGGACCAGCTCTCCTGAAGGGTGGAGCCCCGGGTGTTGAGGAGGGAGACATAGAGGATCCCTGCAGGGTGACCAAATCCAGCAGCCAGGATTTAATCTGTACATCCCAAACTGAGCTCAATTTTCAGTGTTTGTGAGGGTAAACCGGAGCGTCCACCTCCTCTCCTGTTCCTCTCAGGTTTGACTCAGGAACAACAGATGGAGCCTCAGAAGGGTTTTCTTTGGACCGGAAATACTGTAGATGTAGTGGGAATGACTGTATGCGTCACTTACTGTATGGGCTATTGCAGTTATGATAATTCTTAAAACATATTTGTCATAGTCATTTTTCTCAACGGATGGGTCATACTTTTATTGGGTTTTCATTTTAAAACATTATCAAACATTGTTCACATGCATAGGAGCATATAACAGCTGACACACTATTGTTTTAAGTGTACCTTCACTTCACCCAGATTAACTAACACTAGCTCTCCCACTACCCTATTGTATGACACAAACAGAAGTAAAATATTTATGATCAGCTAAATCTTGCAGAATTTTATCCACCCTCAGTATTTCTTGACAAATGAGTAAGAAAATAGAGTAATTAAAAAGAGGATGAGATAAGACAGGTACTACTACTACTACTAGTAATAATAATAATAATAATAATAATAATAATAATAATAATAGTAATAATGATAATTGCTTCAGCTCCATAATGATGCTGTTATTCAAATTTATTCAATGGCATGTTCCAGCTCCTGTAATGTTCTAAGAAGGGGGTTCAAATCCTGCTGAAATCTTCTGCAGAAGCTTTGAGGGGCTATATGTAGCATTTGTAAAAAATATCTTAAATTGTCAATACACTGACTGTCCCTACCAAATAATCAAATAAATCAAATAAATAATGACAATAACAAAAACAAGATCTCTTTTTATTCTGTGTACTATTAATTCTCTTACTGTGAACGATAATAATAATATAAATAATGATAATATACATAATATAATAAAAAATTTTTTGACTGAGATCATAAAAACATTAAAGAAAGCGATAAAATATTCCTCGAAAAATCTTAGAACTTTTTGTCTGAGTCAATTCTCTTCGATCCTATTAGTCAACTAGAGGTCATGTGATCGGACACGGCCAATCAGGAAGCAGCGGGGTGTGTCGCAGACGGAAACAGGACATTTGACAACAATCCAGAAAGGTTCACGTTTTCTCCCTGCTTTCACTTTATTCCTATTTGTTAAATAATTAACATTTCGACCTGTCTCTTTATTCCAGGTTCTTCATGACGTTGGTTTAATCTCAGTTTGTTGGATTTTTTGCAGCTGACCCGCCCGTGTTGTGTTGAAGACGATCCAAGTCGAAACAGGAAAAACTGGAATTAATTGAAAACATAACCAAACTAAATCCTTAAAATGGCTTATCATGGATACTGTGCAGCTCCCGGCGGGTTCCCACAAGCGGTAAGAACTGGCAAAATGTTTAGAAATATCTGCTGAAAGCTAAATATCCCCGCAATGGGTAACTTTCTCCAGTTCTGATAGTCCGGAAGTTGAATAGAATAGAGGCAGATCTGCTTACATTCCACATTATTCACTGAAATATTTGGGAAATCCGGATAATTCCAGAAAACAAGCTACATAGTGCAGCAGAACAGATTGAAATTGAACGCTTAGACCGTAAACAACCTGAATTTTTGTAAGAAAAATTAGTGTCAATGTATCAGCTTATCATTTACACATGTGCATTAGAACTTAGAGATCACAGTGGATCTACAAATACACAAAACATTTAGTAAAAGGCATAATATTGTTAAAAATTCGCTTCTTTTAAGTCTTTTCATGTTGTTCATATATGTTCAGATTATTCACATTTTATTGTGAAAAGATAATTTGTAAATGTAAACATTTTCATGTAATTTTCCTTTTTTTTACAGTAAAACAAAGACAACAATTTAGATTTGTCATTATTTACAGGTTATTATGCTAATATTTTACTGATCCGACCCACTTGAAATCAAACTGGGCTGTATGTGGCCCCTGAACTAAAATGATTTTGACACCCTTGGTTATTAATATCTTAAGTGTAAATTTTGCATTTAACAAATTCATCCCACGGGCCTGATTGGACCCTTTGTGGGCCGGGTTTGGCCCACAGGTCGTATGTTTAACACCCCTGGCTTAGAGGGTTAAGGTTAGGGTTAACCCTGACCCTAACCCTGTGAACCTTTGGACCATGCTTGCAAAAGAGGCATCAAAACCTCAAACACATTTTCCACTATGTCCATTTTGTTTGCAGTTCTAGACTCTCACTTCTTGCAAAACACTTGACACTATTACAGTAGACATTTCATCAAAGTATGTGATCAGTGACAGTCATTGGGGAAACAGTTTTATCAAAATGCATATCTGGCGCCATGCACTTCTGAACCTGGCAACACCTACATATAAAAAGAGGCATGTAGAGACACTGAGGTGAGTCTTAGTTTACCTTTGTACTGTAATTTCACTTACTTATTGCTATTTATTGTTTCAGTAATGAAGGCTACTATTCATGGTCAGGATTTCACAGATATATGTCCACCGATGTTGACCTTGTTAACTGACATCAGTTTCACAAGTAAGGTGACTGGCTGATATTTATATGTTGTGTCACATTATTATTATATCTCTCACATCCAGACTTATCTGTAAACTTCCATAACTCTGTACAAATGCTGTAGATGCATCTAGTCACTTTCACTATGGTTCTGGAGTAGAGAATCGAAGTACTACCACTACCATTAACTTCGGAAAAAGTATGAACAATGGTCAAGAGAGGGACATTAAATTTTTTTGATCCCATGTGGATGGTGCTGCAACTTACACATGTGATCTTTGTTGATTTCAAACACAATTTTACAAGCCAAGAAAGTCATGGTTTGCAAAAAAGATAGAAAAGAAACATATAGTTTTGTGTGAAACAGCTCAATGGACTGCATCTCTTGTTGCACAACACCAAAGTAGTTGCTGCTTTCATCAACTTTACCTCAGTCTTCAAGAGTGAGGTGAAACAGTATTAAAAGAGGTGAAAATCACTACGAGTCTGGTCATGTTGGAGCTGCAGAGCGACTTTGAACTGACTGTGGAGGGAATACATCTCCTCCATGACTTCTGTAGGGCCTATAGACTTTTATTTCTGTATTTTCAGAGTCTGATACTTCAACAGTTTCACCTCAAACTGTGAGTTGATAGAATGAAATAACAGTTGTGATTTGAGCTGGTGTCAACAAGCAATAATAAAAGAGCCTTAGTTAAAACACTAATTCTATATTTTGTCTTTGTGTCTTTCAGCAGCAGGATCCTATGTATGGATTTTTTGCATCAGTAGCAGGACAGGTAACACATCTGCATTAGTGACACAAATAACACATTTCATATGTGTATTATTGGATATAATCATAAAGATGCTTCACACTGGTTAAATGTAGGAACGAGGCCAGTGATAAAAAGATAAAAATTATCTTTAATGTGTGTTGTATTTTATTTTGTCTCTTTTATCATGTTATATTTTGTCTTTTGTAACATGTCTGGTCTTTTACAGCATTTTTTTATTCATTGTTTTGTCTTTTACATTATTTTAGTTTGGATCATTATGTTTTTTTTGTTTTTTTATTGTTGTGTCTCATGTAAGTTTCATCTTGTTTCGGTCTTGTATGTCGTTTCCATCTCATTTGTTGTGTTTCATTTTGTTTTTGTCTTGTTTCATTTTATATTTTTTGTTGTACCATCTCTCGTGTTGCGTTTTTTTATTTTAATTTTCATCGCTTTTGTTTGGTCTTTTGCATCATTTTAATATTTTATTAGTTTGTGTGTCATTTTTGTCTTTGGTGTTGTCTTGTCTTGTGTCTTTAATGTTTTTTCTTGCTGTGTTGAATTTTTTACATCTGTGTCTTGTGGCGTCTTTTATGTTTCTTCTGTCTCTTCTTTGTCTTATTTTAATTTGTCTTGTCTTATACAACATTTTTGTCTTGTTACATCTTTTATGAATAATGTAAAACCACCAGTTACGTCTGTTTTCTTAAATGTTAATCCAGTGTAACATGCGGCGCAGTCACACAAACTATTCTGCTTTTAAAAACCCGAGCTCGTCTTAGCACTCAGTTCTCAGGTGCTTTCTCTAGTGTTGGTGACTGCCTCAGATATCTTTATCTTTACCCACCGAGTAACTAATCCCTCCTGCCTCTGAGCTCCCAGTCCGTGTGCCTGGAGGGCGTATGACCATCGGTGCCTGTCTAACCAGCCTACTGTAGTACAGATACTGTCCGGAGCATTCTTTACCTTAGACAAGTCTTATACCGGACCACTCCGGGAGGGGGGTTTCCCTAACAAGTGTGTAAGCGTGCCTCATACACACCGAGTGTCGTAGTTCTTGAAGGAGAAGAAAAAAAGACAATCTCAGGTTTATGGTTTAAAAAGAAAAAAGGTCCTTTATTGATTACAAAAGCTTATCGCCCATGCAAGAGCGTAGTACAAAAAAAAGAGAAGTCAGTTGTTCACTTGTATCTCTTAAGAAAAAAAGCTTCCTCTTCAACAGCAATTCATAGAGCACACACACGTCAGTCTTGTAACCTTTTTATACTCTGTAGTGAATGTTTGATGTCAGGGGTTTTTCCAAAATGATTTACGTGTTGCCATTCACACTTATTACAGGAATATTTTAACTAGATTAACATTGCCTTATTCCATTACGTCATCTGGCATAAGCATATACATGAATAATTATTTGAATATCAGATCATTAGAAAAGTTCAGCAGAGGTCAGACATATGCATAGATTCACACCTGCAGCAAACGTTGGATATCCTGTGTGTGCAGAAAGCACGAGCTGGCAGAAGTGTACCTTTTTGCGCCTGCAGCAAAAGTTCAGACATCCTGCAGAGAGCATAATCTGGTGAAAGCTTACCAACTGCACTGTTTTCCTGTTGCATAAGAGCCTGAGACATCATTATTCCAAACCTCCGTTTAACACCAGGACCAAGAACTAGCCTTTATTTTCACTTTATTTTGCATTTATCATAATATTTATGACACTGACTGATATGAACATTCTTATCATTTTAATAGTTTTGCTCATATCACCTAGTTGGACTATAATGTACATTTCCGTCTATTTTCATCCTCTCTGACAGGATGGACAGATCTCAGCGGACGAGCTGCAGCGTTGTCTCACACAGTGTGGCATGTCTGGCTCATACAAACGTAAGAACAACACACTGCTCTGTTAAGATTCCATGTTTTTCTACAGTGTGGGCCAATCTAAACTCACTGAATGAAACTACATCAAATCTAATTTGTCAGGTTTATTTTGCTTCCTTTTAGGTCTGGTCCTCTTTGTTGTCAGGTACATACGTATGGATCTCTGTTGTCAGGAGAGTGTACAGGTAGCTTACCTTTACCTTTGGCCTGTAGCTAATGGTCATGATAAATCAGATCATTTAACATCACGCTGACAGATTTATGGTCAGGTGTGCGGATCAGATGGCTGCACCTCTCACCTGTGAAGTAACATATTATTAATAAATACCTCTTATGAATCACAATAGAACTGTGACACATTAAAAACATTGAGACTGATAATGCAGCGCAGTGCAGGAGGCTAATACTATGAAACAAACTATTTAAGTAGCAT
>JAPQRQ010000009.1:18315411-18328731 GCA_037367365.1 Apogon talboti
TACTTTTAACTACTTTTCCTAGATCTTCAAACTTTAAAACGGGTCAATTTGACCCGTAACATAACAGGAGGGTTAAGGATGATAATACTCATTCCATCACTGTTTTATACATGATCATTATTACTTACCTGCACACAGTTGGACGTTGGTAAAGTCTCACATCGGAGCTTTGAGGGCCAGCTGAGCCTCTTCGATCTGAGAGTCGAGTCACAGTCACTCTTGACCTTTTCACACAGCGCTCTGCACGGCTTCAGGCGGTTGTCGTCGTCCGAGCCACATTCAGGCACGACCACGCGACACATGAGGATGCCAACGTTGGCTGAACAGGCCGTCTCCACGATCTGGCCCGTGGGCTGCAGCATGTAGCCCGGAGCCCCGTTTGGATACTGGGTGGTGGTGTAGCCCACACCTTGGCAAAAGGTGGCGGTTACCGGCCTGCAGTTGGGTTTGTTTTGCATTGCCAGTTTGGCACACAACAGCAAACCCAAAACCAGTAAGACCAGATTCTTCATGGCTCAGAGAAACAGACTGTCCTCCACTGCTGAGGAGAAGTTCTGGAGGTTTGAGACCGATGTGTTCCTGCCAGTGTTCTCAGGAGGTGGAGTAGGCATCCACGAATAGAGTTCCTACAAACAAGGCACTGATTTAGGACCTTTAGGAAACTCACATGACAATAAGGTGCCTCACACAGAATGAGAGCCAAACTGGTCTCAGAGCAGTATTGATGAGAGTTTTGGAAGTAGCTCAACATCTGTTTGTGATTTGGTGCTTACTGTGTAACCTGGAGGGGGGATTTGTTCTGCTTGGAAAGTATTTCAACACAAACACGATCAAGAAAACAAACTGTTGACATGTTTTTTATAATTCTATTTTAAGTTTCTCTTGTTCTGTGCATTGGATTTATTGATTTCTGTGGCATTACACTGAAGTCCCACTGGTTGAAAAAGAAGCCGACTTTTTCATCAAAATCTACCTCTACGGTATAGTATCAGCAATTAGTTTAAAAGAGAATGACAGAGTACAAAAGAAAAAATTAAAAATTATTTAAAAAAATAAATAAAAAATTCCATCTCACTGAGTTGGAGTTGGTTTTTAAATTTCTTTTATCCTCTATGACAGCAATGTGACTATATCTAGGCTGTGGACCAAACATGACATTTGAAGCCATCATCTTGGCCTTTGGGAGACACATTTTTGCCATTTTCTGACATCTTATAAACCAAACAATAGATGGGTTATTTGAGAAAACACTAACAGATTAATTGATAATTAGGGAAATTAAGGAGGCTATCACTGCAAAAATCTAATGTTATACACATAATTACATTTGAATCTTTGCATAAGCACCAGAAAATGAGAATGGTAGTCTCTTATTATGATACAATGACTTTAGAGGGAGGAGATTATCTTTGTTTCTATTGTTGTTATGTTATTATTTTACTGGTTCAGCCCACAGGAGATCATATTGGGCTGTGTGTGACCCCTGAACTAAAATGAGTTTAACGCCCCTGTGTGTAAAAGAAGACGTTGTGCAGGACAGGAAGTGGCCGACAGAGGGAGACACAGACTGTAAGATGTACAGTAGCCGTTCATTGAAGAGCATGTTTACGTTCCCACTAATATCCCACTGTCATTTAAGTTAAATTGCAAGTTTGTAAGCGTTCTAAGTTGTGACACACAGCCCTGTTACAGACAGCATTATGAAACATTATAAAAAACGACACAAACATTTTTTGTTCAAGTGCAAATATAATCAACGGAAATTACAGCGGAATATTTATTTCACATCTTTTTAGGAATATTAAAATATTTTTTGAATTAAGGCAAAAATCTGAGTGTTTTGTGCAGGTTATTCTTGAAGCTCTATTAACAAATAACACTTGTAGGCAATGACTTTACAATGTGTGCCAAATTAAATATTGCAGTATATTGGCTATTTATTATTTGATTTTATTTTATTTTTGCCAAACTTTAGACGGAACTCACTACTTTAATATGGCTCAGTAGTGACACCAGCTGGACAAAAGGAGAATGACATGCACTGAAATAAAAGGCTGCCTACGTATGTTCTGACAACACTAGTGTCTGTTTTAACACAATGTTTTTCTACTGATCAACCTTTAGAGGGTGTTAGTGTTTTTAGAATTTATTCATTTTATATCAAGTATTTATGCTCTAAGAGACAGTTTGGTATTTTTTTTTTTTTTTGGTTTGGGTTTTGACTTCTGTTTAGTTTCAGCATAGAAAGTTAAATTTTTTTTTGTATCCAACTTTTTAGAGTGGACTTTTTTAAAAATTTGCTTCCTTTTAGTTTTATGAGGAAAGCATTGATTTACAAAAATGGAGAACTAAAGAATGACATCAACTATGTTTCATAAACCAAGTTTACTGAAGTTTCCAATACCGTGAAAGACTAATTTATTCTTTTTCACAATAAACTAACATTGTTTGACACACAGTAAATCTCAGTACATTGCCTCTAGAGTCAATGAATGTCTGATTTTAGCTGTAATTTTGTTTTAGTTCATGCATGCTTTCATTTCCTTTTGTTTTTACTGCATGTTAGGTTATTTTTAACTGCATAGACAGTGGTAAGGGACTCTTTATGAATAATAGTTGTAGCTAAGACTGATTATGTAGTATGAAACTGCAGGATGAAAATTTTATTAATTTAAATTGCAGTTCCTACCTTTGGGTTCCGTTCATATTTTTCTGTAACATTTACATTTTAAAGCCACATCAAACACTCATTGACCTCAAACACTAATTCTATGCAATCTAACACAGAATCATACAAATACACAAAGATAAAGATTTATATGTTTGTACCCTGTATGAAAAGCCAAATGTAATCTCTTCTTTATATGTTTGTTTAAAGCCACATGTCATTAAATTGCACAAAACCGTTGGTACATACAGACTTAGAAACAAACACAATTGGTGTGTCATGTTTGACAGGCTGTGTTTGACAGGAAATGTGCAGTATGGAACAGTGAGAGTCTGCACATTCAATATCCGGAATTCACATCGTTGGAAAGTGTTTACATACACACACAGTGCAATTAAACTGAATTTAAACAGACATATGTAAAACCAACAAACCAACCGTGTGGCTTATATTGATATTGTAAACACTGTAATAAATAAATGGAGCTACAGGGAACAGACAGAAATATGTGTGTGTGTGTGTGTGTGTGTGTGTGTAGGTTGTTTTCTTCTTTTTTGGTGTGTGTATGTTGTTGCAGCTCAGAGGTGGTTACTGGTCTTTCATATGATAGTTGTGAGGACGATACACAGCCTGTACAACCTGTGAACCACACTAATCATCAGCCATAACCAGTAAAGAGGTGTTAAATGGAACTCAGTGGAAAATGACACTTTTCTGTGTAGATGCAGATGTTCCGCTCAGAGTGGATGTTTCACCGTGTTACTGTGGGACACTGGACATATGTGGCTGTTCAGTGTGTGTCTGTGTGTTTACTGTCGAGCTGCTGTATGAAGTAGAATGTGTACTGATCCAGTTAGACATTAACAGATGCCTTCAGCATTTTGTTTGAGCTGAAGTTCTTCTTCTGTGGTTTAACTGCTTCAGGTTCCCTAGCGTACACCTTCTGAAGTTTATTGAAGAAAACCAGCGACAAACTGAAACGTAACATCTAAAAACTGCAGAAGTATCTTTAGAAATCCACAATTTGTTTATGTTTGTTTCTGTTGTTAAAGTTTGTCATTGATACACAGCTGGCTATGAAGCTTTTAGGTAAATTACTGCCACCTTTTGGATGTAGGGATAAATTACATACAAGGAGGTGGAGCTTAAAAACAGAAAATACCCTATTTTATTTAATGCAAATCTATGATTACTTTCGGCTGCAACCCTTTAGTATTTTTGCATTGAAAATTGAAAATCACTGGTCTCATTACCGTCCTCTACATATTTCCTTTGGTTCAAAAGTCCAAACCATCCAAAAATGATGTTCTAGATCAAGACCATCTCTTCTGGTCAGACCAAGCAAAGTTTGTCCTGCAATCTGGTCTTGGAACTAGGAATGGGAATTGATAAGAAGATGGCGATTAGGTTTCCATTATCGATATCACTTTGCTGATTTGATTCTCATTGGATTAGAGAATAAACAGTAGTGCACATGGCTTCTTTAATGTCAACTATGCACTCATTATAACAGGGGTAGTTAAGGAGTGTGAGAGCTACAGCCTCTGAGCCTCGATAAATGTAATTATAGGACATGGAGATTATTCATAAACAATAGTGAAAGCAGGCTGACAGTTAAATGGTGCTAACATTAACAGTATCGATAGAACCCAGAGGAGTCTAATGTTACCAGCTTGTTGTACACCACCTTCACCAAGCAGCCGATCAAAGACATTACATTGGTGCAGTTTTAAAGGATGCTGTTGGAGGTATATCCCCCTGTGCCATAATGGAAGCACTGCAACTGTTGTAAATGGTCCTGGTGTGGTCTTTACTGGTGAAATCCAACCATACTTTAGAGGCTTCTGATCTTAAATACTGAAATGACATGATGACACATTTGACATGATGACGTTGTGGAACCAATAACCACAAACACATTGAGGATTCAAAAGAATTGACCTACTGGGAACCAGTTCACTACAGGAACCAGTTCTCGACTCCCATCCCTACCTGGAACTGTTTCGAAACTAAATCTGCAGGTTTCAAATCAAACTGAAAGTACAGACAAAAGTGTCATATGTTCAGATAAAAATGAAAATGAACAATCAAAATCTTTGATTGAGTTTGACGGTCGGGTTTTAATGTGAAAGTGGATTTCATGGCTTGTTTTTGCCCCTGATTCGGCTGAGGGTCTGGTCGTTGTTATCAGATGAGACTTTACAGCTCGGAGTGAAAGAGAGTTATCGGTACATCCCTGCTGTTTGCATAGTTTCTCCAGTGAAAGATGGACCTGAACAAGCAGCGATAGGACTCGGGTCAATGTTTACCTCTCACCTTTCTTATCGAGCCGGGAGTTTGCCCTGTGCCTCTCCCCTCAGTGTTTCCACCCCTGGCTCCTCAGCGGCTTCAGCGCTGTGGCCGAAACCACGGAAACAGAAGAGGCCGATGACGTGAGCTTTTACCTGAATGAAGGGCAGAACCTGCTCAGGAATGTGTTTCATAAACTTAAATGACTGCGAGGGGCCATTAACCTTTTTCCCAGAGGTCAGCCTTAATCCTAAATGTAGCACCACATTGACTTTTATCAGTTTTTTCCTTCAGCCTTTGTCCAGCTCTAAAGGTTTTCCTCCTCTTTTTGTTTTCAGAACAGGTGTTCGAACAGGAAAAATCCACCATATGAGACTGTAAACACAAGATATATCTAAAATATGTTGACATGTCCATTTACTAAAGCCATATGTGCCTTTTCACTGATAAATGACCAAGGAAAATGATGTAATTGTTTTCAGCAGCAGATTCCTCAGTTTCACGGGTCTCATTTTAATAGAAATGGTTTTGCTTTGAGGAACGTTCTGATATTCGATGCTTCTTGTTTTGATACCGTGAACACATCTCAACAGTGAAAAAGAGTTCTACTCTGCAAAAAAAGGTACAGTATTTCAAAACAACAAGAAAAGACAAAAACAAGCATTTTCTTATGTTTACTAATGAAACAATTTAAGTCTGCTGTCTCACATGGCTGTTAGATGTCATATAAGTAGACAAGAGAAAGGGCTGTAACTAAAGATGTATTTTTAATGATCAAAATAATAATAATAAATAGCAAAATGTTAATACAATAAATAGAGCAGTCATCATTATTCATCATTATTTCTCTCATATGTAAATGCTGATTTTTGATCGTCGGTAAATGTTGAAGAAACTAGAAACACTCTAATCCAAACAATATGTAAATGATACAGTATAACAATACAAAAAAGATGAGAACAGCATAATGGTTACAAGATGAAAATGGTGTAAAAGATGCAACACGACAAAAAAGGACGAAAAGGACGCAACAAAATGAAGACAATGTAAGAGATCAAATTAAGATTAAAATGGAATAAAAGACAAAGCAACGTAAAACAAGATGAAATGATGTTAAAAAAGATGCTAAAACACAAAAATGTTGTAGAACATGAACACAATGGCCCAGTGAGATGAAAACAACGTAAAGGGTGACATCGAAATGAAAAAGAAATAAATGACAAAAACAATGCAACAGAAATGTAACAGCGAAAATACCACAGATGATGCAAAAACATGAAAACACTGAAAAGACAAATATTATTTTGATTTTACAACATAAGTGTTAACTTCAGTTGTTGTTCACGATGAAAACATTGGAAGATGAGTTTAAGCTAATGATGTAAATGAAATAAGTATCTAAGTATAATAATGTATATCAGGATCACAATCTTAATATACAGTATATCATGGCAGCAATAATTATTTTATTGCTCAACACAAAGTTTGACAGATAAATGATCTGAACTTTATGTTGCTACTTCTGTTTTTACCATTTCTGTTTTTAGTCAGATGACTGATGCTGAGGGCAGACTCGAGGCCACAGTGACTCACTACTGCCTCTACTGGTGCAAAGTGGTATTACGAAACTGAAAAACCATGGACATCGACGGCATAAAGTTAATGCTGTTATTTTTCAACACTTATTTCGAAAATAGGACAAGGCTGATTTAACCTCTACTCTAGTGATTTCACAAGTTTAAGGTCATGAGCCATAATATTATAAATCAATGCAATGGCACGTCTGCCCTCTGGCAGCTGAAGACACACTTCAGATTAATAGAAAACAAAAAGTAACAGTCGTATGCAGTAAAGGTGTGTGTTAAAAGTTATGCAACAAATGTAAACCTCTGAAAGTGAAACCTCTGAAGGAGCTGTTTTTGTGAGAAAACAGTTAACAATGTACAAAAAAAATAGTGTGTTTCCTGAGTTAATGCAATCACGGTGATTCGTCACTGTCTGGGCTTCCGATCACTTTACCAAATCTTTGAACTTACAGTACATTGCAACTGCATCCTGATGATGCCTTATCATTGTAACTGAACACAGCTTCTTTACGTCAGTCGTGTATGAGTGTGTGCGTGACAAAGCCTTGCCTCTTTACTGTCAGGACAAAGGCATGTCGTCCTGCAGTAGACAGAGAGTCTGCAGGCAGACTGAACACACAGATAAATTATGTCGACTAATAGCTCATCAAACTGTCACGCCGAGCCCAGACCACGCACACAGCACTGCATAACCATAGAAGAAGAACCCAGAGAGATGAAGGGAAAACCTATAGTTAAAACGCCGGATGTGGGACGTCACCGCAGATTTCACAACAAGACACATGAACTATCGAACTGTCCCGTTCAATTGATTAATGAGGATATCGGAGTCATAAAAAATTCAAGCAATAACTGGATTGACCTGAAGAAACTTGTAGATACGCTGCACTTTCACTTTCTTCACTGATTAATACCAAGTTCTGCAGAAAAACTGGGGTTTACTGTGAGTGCTTTGATCTAAATGTGTCTGAAATGAGATTTGTAACAATCACAGAAGTTCAGTGGTTCCAAAATGTATTTCAGCTTAAGAAAAACAAAAAAGAAATTCCATGTCGCCTTGGAACCAAAAGGTCAAAATACATGATGAGTTGGCCTAATGACGACACTTATACTGGCTTTTCTACCCAAACATAAATTAAATGCACATTTTCATCTTTTTATATCCTTTATAACTTGTTTACTTTTGTCTTGTGTCTTTTATATGACTTATGTTGCGCATTTTACTTTATTTTGGTCTTATCATACTTTACTATTTTGTTTTCATCTTGTTACATCTTTCATATAATTTCTACGTCACTTTTTGTCCTGT
This sequence comes from Apogon talboti, assembly GCA_037367365.1. Classification (NCBI taxonomy): domain Eukaryota; kingdom Metazoa; phylum Chordata; class Actinopteri; order Kurtiformes; family Apogonidae; genus Apogon; species Apogon talboti. The sequence continues at coordinate 18,323,264 of JAPQRQ010000009.1, forward strand.
GTGTTTTATGTCATTTTTGTTGTCTTTTTACGCTGTTTAAATATTTATACATCTTATTTATTATGTCTTCTTCTTTGTGACAGGCAAACATACTAACCGCTGATAGGAAACAGTGACAAAAAGATTAAGATTAAGTTGCACGAAATAGCTTCGGTAACATAGGTTCTTTAAAGAACAGCAGGACAAGACAATGCAAGTCAATAGGTAAACAAACAAACAAATAAACAAATCAGTACTTTTTAAAAAATACTTGACCACATCCATACATTTGTCCACAGTTAGTGTGTACATGGAAGGTGATGGACAGGAGGTATGTGATGGGGGTGGAGGACTCTGACGGTCTGAGGAGAGAAACCGTTAAACCTCCTATGTTCCTGTATCTTTTCCCAGGGTGCACTGGGGTGAACACGCCATTGGATGGATGGATGGATGGATGGATGGATGGATGGATGGATGGATGGATTAATGGGGGATCATAGATGATGCTAGAAGCTCTGTGGATGCTACACTGATAATAAAAACTATAACTGTGATGCAACAGGTGAAAATGGCCATATCAGTGACTTTGCATTCTTAATGAAACTGCTTGGTCTTGGTGCAGGTGGTCCTCCCTGCAACACAATTCTTATTGCGTGTTGCACTTTGTATTTCACTGCTGGACAATTCATTCCCATTCAGGTACAAATAAAGTAAGTGATAAGTGATATTTTGCACCAATGCATTTAGCTTCATACATCAAAAACATAACGTCTGATGCAATTTAACAGATTAAAACAGAACATGAATCAAAAGACAGTTCAGAAAAAAATAATGTTCATAAAATAAAGTTACTAATTTTGCACTGACTGGCTGATTTTTGCACGTCTGCACTCAGAGATGGAAAGCACCTCAACCACTTGCTTAAATATAAAGCAACATTTACAGAAAAAAAACCTCAAAAACATCCAAATCATTAGGGAGAACTTCTGTGGAAATAATGACAATGCCTGACACTCATTTCTACATCCCAGTGAAACCACAGAGAGACTGAGATCCAGTAATTTGGTCATGAGTGCCAGTTTATATCCTGTTAAATGCGCTGTAACACTGAATCATCTGCAGATCTCCAATGTGAAACACTTCCATCCAGTTATTGTAAAAAGGGCAGATGCCCAGTGAAAGGAAAAAATAAATCAACAATGCCAATGTCTTATAGAAGGGCATTTCAAAATTTGAGATGTTATTTAAATTGTTCATCTGATCCATTTTTAGTCATAATATATGATGCAGACATCTTTTTAATTGGTCTTTGATCGGCACAAAAACATCCTATAAAATGATATGCAAATTTACAAGATAAACATTACTGTGTCCGTGAGTTGTTACCAGCTCCATCAAATGGAAAATATTTCCATAAACCTCTCACATAATTTTATTTCAATACCTGCTCAAATAATTCAGTAGAACATGATCAGACAAACATATATATCAGAACTGTTGAGTTTTATGAAAAGGTGTTATAAAGTTCTTCAAACTTCAGAAACAGCAGCTGCACCAACATTGATGATTCATTATTAATAATCTTATGATGGTAGATAGAATAATGCACCGGTCAAAGGAACAAACCACAATTATGACTAAAAATCACATTGTCACTAGACATCATATGTCATTGTCATACATCACTATTAGACACTTCTATGGAAGTAGAGTTATTCATGTAGGAATTGTACTTGAAATGGAGTATTTTTACATTTATATATTATCATAACCTCCACTGTGAATCAATTTGTGATTCACAACAGATTTTGTCACCAATTGTGACATACTGTGTAACTGGTAGAGGTGTGAGGAAGGGATCACACCAAAAATATAAATATATATGAGCACAAACAAAAAAGGCGCTTCATTTGGAAAAATTGTTTTAAAAGGTGTTTTTTGTTATATCTAAGTCATGAAAGAGTCATGATGCTTTACTTAAAGGGTTTTCTGGATTGTCAGTTAACTCTGACTCTTACAAAAGCAATGTTAAAAGTGTCAAAAATGAGAGCAGACTTTTTTTGTTTATTGTTTTAATTTTTTATTTTTACTCAGCATCATTGAAAATAGGCCAGTTTTTGAGTAATAGCATTAGTTGGTTTATCTCTTCCTCTTCTTACTATTATTACATAGAGGATGTTGCATCCACTAGTGACTATTTTGTTTATCTATTATTATTATAAGAAAAACACACACACCCTCAATGAGACTGAATAAATAATTAAATGAAAAGAAAAAAATTAAACTAGTGAAGGCCACGTCAGCTACTCTGAACTTTAACACACTCATGTTGAATGAAAAGCTGGAGGCAAACAGGGTTCACTGTGAAACAAACTACCTGTAACGCAGATAAAACCAGGTGATCAGTGTAAGTTTTGGTCCCTGAACTGATGGAGCGTCACGTTTTCTGTCATCGCGACGTCCGGTCAGAGCGAGGACATGAGAGCCCTGAGGCCGACCTCGCCGAGGGACACGAAGACGCTGTTTCAAGACTGATGGACGCTGTCGGCCCCTCCGGCCCTCTCCCCCTCTGTGGATGTGTGCGAATATTATCGGGGCCGGTGGGGCATCCTAATGAATGACCTCTGACCTCCAGAAAGGGGATCTGGGCACAGGAAGTTCAGGGAAGAGGTGAAGAGGGGAGGCTGAGGGTAAGGGGGACGCCCGGCGCCACATTATGCCTTCTGTCAATCAAACGGACACCAGGAAAAATTGCTGACAACATACATCTTGCAAACAGGATATATAAATAGATCTTTTTTTTTATCACACGCAGCAATAAAAGCAAGGTTAAAACAGTGCAGTGAAATGTCTGACCATGCTCTTGACTGTACAGATTAAAACCACCGAAACTGACTGAAATTAATATATATATATATATATATATATGAAATGAATATATTATTTGCAAACATAATATAATGTCAAATGAAAGCCTATTATTTTTGGTGTTAAAAATCACTTGGACTGTGAATCTGGGACAACAGCACTTATGACTGTGAAAGTCGTATTTTTTTTAACCGTCAGAATAAAATCATGACTTTTGCTCAAATATAGACATTTGCTTTGTCATAAATTTGGTTTAAGATGTCTGAAGAAAAGCAAAATCATGACCATTCTCAGCAACCAGTAAATGTGCTCTCAACACAAAACAGGACGCAGAAAACTGTTATTGATGAAATCCCTGATGTCAGATGTTCTATTTAAGCAGAAATACAGTGATGGAATCCAGTCTGTTGTGTGTTGTGTCTGCAGACCAACACTGATGAACAGAGACAGTGCTCAGTTTTCCTCCTCTTCCTCTACAGTTAAATCAATAATGTGGATTTAAAGTGTTTTACAGGAACAATAATAACTTAAATACCTAGTTTCATCTTCATTATTTTTTACTTTTTTGTTCTGGACTTTAGACCTCAAGTGAATCTGCCTCAAATAAACAGATGAGAATCAAGCTGCAGTTTTACATCACCTGGTTCATAGAATGTACCCGGAATAATCCTGCTGCTGACAAAAAACAACAACAACAACACACTCTGGGCTGCAGCTACACACTACAAAAGGCACATTTTGACGAGGACACACATCTATATATGTGATGTTTTATTTGCAGGGATGATACATTTTGATACACTTGTTCATGTGCAATATATTCCGGTAAAACAACATCTCCCTTTCACTATTTAGCAAAGATGTATGTGCAAGACGAGTGTGAAGAGCAGGAAGAGGTGGATTTTTACATATTTGTTGATTTTTAGGTGTATTATCACCAGTCGTATTATTCTATTTACAGCTCAAAATCATGTTTTAATGTTTATTATCACCTTAAACGCAGAAGACCAGGGTTTGTATCCTGTTTTCTGTGTTTATTTTGATGTTTTCTGTTTGTCTTACCTTGACCTTTCCCCTCTGCCTTCTTCTAACTGTAACCAGGTTATATGCCTAAACCTAACCAAATCGTGACCACCACATTGTCTAAACATCTTTTGCACTACTCTGCATGTTGAAAAATGACTCTGTAGTTACACTATCAAGTAGGGTGACCAGATCCTGACTCACTAGATGAGGGACAAACTTCATATATTTTATTTAAATGCAAGTTTGCTCACATAAGAAAACACAGTGGCAGGAAGCATTCATGCTGACTATTAATAACAATGTGGGACAGCATTTCAATTCGCGGTTCGTGTAAAAAAATTATAAAAATGCGGGACCGTCCTGCACAAAGAGGGACATCTGGTCACCCTACTATCAAGCCCGGATCAATAGTCAGTAGGTAACATTTCATGGGCTGATCAGATCATGTTAGTCTGTGTTTGCTTTAGTAGTTTGGGAGGGTGGATGATCATAAACACACAGTTTCACATGAACAGATGGAGTTTGTTTAGTTAAAGTGGGAAGTTAAGCACATTTCTTTGCATGAGACCTTGTTACTTGTTTCCATGAAGACATCTCAGTGGAGTTAAAGTGCAAGTCATGCTCCTGCTTTATCTGTCAGTGAAATGTTTAACATATTGATAAAACAGAACAGAATAGTGTGAAAAATGTGAAAATACCTACAAGATTATAAGCGTCACCTGTTAAATTGTAACAGATAAACATATACACATAACCTATCCCTGTTTGAGTGTGATTGGCTGAAGCTAGGAGTAAGCCCCGCCCCCTGTCCTGACCCCTAGGTCTGGGTTTTTTAATGCAGCTTCACCAGGGTCAAGGCTGGGTCGCCGCGGCAACCTAATGACTTCCTCCTAATAAAGAAGTGATGTATGAGTTCTGTGATCGGCCCCTGAGATGACCAGCAGGTAACCCTGACACCCAGAGGAGGGGGAGGAGTCAGTCAACACAAAGTCATCAACGGACTGCAAATACATATCAAATATACAAATAATTATAAAAAAATGTTAACTTCAAAGACAGGTTTAAGATGTCATATAGATTATACTTTTGTTGACACATCTTATGGGAAATTCTGTACACATTTAATGCAGTTTTTGTACTTCTATTTGAGGCTGTTCTCTTTCTAGGTTGTCAAATTCCACCACTGGGCATCAGTTTTCAGATACAACTACACCATCAGTTTTCTAGATGCAGTTTACCAGGTTCAAGTGACTGTAAAATCAATGATTTCAGAAATTGACAGGTGATGTAAAGAGGTAAAAACTGATGTCGTATGGACTGATATCACCATAAAAAAAGAGGGGGGACATTTTTTTTATATATATATAATGGGGAATTGAGCTCAAACCTCTGAATTAGTGCTTGTTTGATGAGAGAAGAAAAAAAAAACATGCACAAATATCACATCCTTCAGCTCCTTTCCATCCGTCCATCCGTCCATCCATCCATCCGTCCATCCATCCATCTATCCATCCGTCCATCCATCCATCTATCCATCCGTCCATCCATCCATCCATCCATCCGTCCATCCATCTATCCATCCGTCCATCCATCCA
>JAPQRQ010000009.1:18329207-18348968 GCA_037367365.1 Apogon talboti
GGGGGGTTCATTTGTGCAGGATGCTTGGAAACTCTGATTCATTCCGATTGAGTTAGTTGCAGTAGTTAGAGTGGACTGGTTTTACTGGAAGGATTACACAGCACCATAAAATCAGAGAACACCCCCCACATCTCACAGCGTCCAACAACAACGTGTTTCATGTTCACTTTAGGCAACAGGCAGCCGTAAACAAACACGACCAGACCTCAGGTTACCTGGGCAGAGGGGGAACAGACTGGACTACTGACTGACCATAAACATCTGCACCTGAACCCAACATCCACCAAATGGAATGAGGGGAATTTCTCCTAAAGGACGTCACAGGATACAGTGAAGTTACACACATGAAAAAAGGAATTTCCAGGAGATAAAAAAAGCCTTCTATCTGTTTCTTATTTTCTACAAAGAAAAATGTTGTCAGGCATGCTTTTCATTAGAGAAGTAATTTCGTTGGAAGAAGTATCTTAAGGCTCCCACAGACGGTTAGATCTCAGTCTCTTATCAGTTTATTGCAGCGACACAGCAACGTGGATCCAATGAACTTTGTTGTGTCATAGTTGCAGATTGTGTGATGATAGCATATCATATATTATTGGAATGCAAGAATTTAACATAGTCAGTGCACATTGTCCATCTGCGTCGCTGTATTTGTAGCGAACCAAGCTAAGCTAATGATTGCACTGTTGCAAAAATGGTGTTTATGAGCTTGAGGACAATATGGACGTATTGTAAACAAGACCGACACAGAAAGCTTGAGGTTAGTATTTTAAGATGCATAAATTAGTGCTGATCAGTGCATCAATTCATAATAGCCTCACACTATTACGCAGTCAAATTAAATGCATAACACCATCTAAATTTTGTCCCAGATTGTCTTTGACTGTAAAACCTGAATGATGTCCACCTGCAAACCTCTTACATTACAACGTAGGACCACTGTTTTTAAAACATTGCTATTTTTCAGTGATCAGTGATTACATCATGTAAATAAAGTATTACAACCGATATTGTTTGATTTAACCATGTAATAAGATAAAACAACCGTTTGCATGACATCCCAGCAGAGCAACAAGTTTGTTTTCTTTACTTTAATACTGCGACTACTTACACAACTTCTCCGTTTAAGAATATTTAGTTCGTCTTAAATATCTGTGTTTTTGTTGCATGAAATAAAGACATTACATATTTGCATTATTCACTTTTTAGCTCCATTTGTCATTTTTTAAGTTTTCATAAATTTCGCCAAAATATTTAAATCCTATATTATTTTCTAAAAAAACCCATAATCCAGTGAAACACATTGCTTTTTAAAAGTGATAAACCAAAAAAATGGCCCAATTTACCCTACAGTATATCAGTAGGGTGACTTTGTATCTCAGTATTTTGCATCACATCTTGTATTTTTGCAGATAACTGTAAACTGTATTTATCATCACAATGTGTTTAATGTTTCTTGCACTAATAAAAACATACAAAATATGTGTTGAACAAGCTTTAAACACATATAAGGCCGTATTTTCGCCATCTGTAGTTCGCACATGTGTATTTTTATCCATCTCCTGTGTTGCTTCTTACTTTCTCAAACACACGCCTCTTCAGGTTAGTCAAACTGACCTAAACTGAAAGAGTGAGAGGTCAGCACATTTCCAGTCTAATCATAAACACTAGGGGGTGACACACTGCCAAAAACAGGCCGTTACTCCCTCTCTGGCGCTGTGACACTAAAGGAAATGAACTAAATTAATATCTGTCTGTGTACGGTAATAAAATACTAGTGTTTTGCAGAAAAGTCAAATTAAAACCAAAGCCTGTGAGAAATTCAAGCATGTGTTTGAGGATGTGATGCTGCAAAAGTGCTGAGCAAATCATACTTTTGGACATGTACATAAAATATATCTGGTTTGTGTTTCATTGTCTATGTAGGAAAACATTGTGCATAAAGAGAAGAGTCTTAAATAGATCTGGAAGAAGCTTGAACAGAAGAGCAACAGATGTGAAAAATAAGGAAGTGAAAAAAGGGATCATGGGAAGGAATAGATCCGAGTTAATGTTGCTTATTGATTGATTTGCAGGAATAAACTGGATTTAATTAGTTATAGCCTTCATAAAGATATAATGAAAGGATATATTGTTAATTTAAAGTTGTGTATTGTAAAATGTCATATTCCTGTACAATATTATTCGATTCCCAGCAGAAGTTTTTGTTAATGGAGGGATGTGGGAATGCTTAAATGAAAGAACAGGGAAGGGATGGGGAGATGTAGGGAGAAGAGTGAAAAATGAAAAAGGTGGAGAGAGATGGAGAGAGAAAAAAGGGAGAAAGGGAGGAAGAGGAGGAAGAAGAGGAAGGGAAAAGAGCAGAGAGAGGGAGGAGAGAGCATCTGTTTCCTGTGTGCAGTCCAGCTGGAGGAGGAACAAACGACAAAAGAAGAGGAAGAAGAAGAGGAGGAGGAAGTACAGGCCCACATTCACAGGTGTACAGGTTTATTCTCACACACTGACAGTGAGAGCAGCCGAGAGGAAGCAGGATTCCTTTTTTCCCTGAGGAAGTCGGTGTGTGTGTGTGTGTGTGTGTGTGCACGCGTGTGTCTTTCTGTTTGTATGTGTGTATTGGGGAGGGGGTAGGATTTCCTGATTTGTTTGTTCCTCACACTTTTCTTCCTGATCCAGGCTCGATTTAGACTTCCTGTTCCAGATCTATTCTCAGAGCACACACACACACACACACACGCACACACACACACTCATATATTTGCACCAAACAGACTCATATGGAGGAGACTCATTGATAAAACACCTTATGAAACACCTTGGCCTTACCTTAACCATCACATTCAACAACTGTAATCTGACCTCAACTCAAAAGCACAACCCTGGGACCTCTAACAGACCTTTGTACGTCCCCCTGAAGACTTCGTACTATTATTAGTCCTATTATTCTAATGACTTCCCAAGGAGTTTCTTAAATTATCAAGCTATGTCCACCAATATCTTGTTTTGTTAAGAGAATACTTGATGTTTTACCATCTTGGTATGCAAATGTTTAGCATTAACTCACTCATAGCTGCATGCACTCCCACAGTTTGTCCAAATATTGTCATTTCTGCCTCAAAAGGACCAACATGAGGATGATGAGAGCACTAACATGTGGCTCCAAAATGTCAAATACTGATCAGAGATGTCACGGTTCCTGTTTTCACTTTTTTATACAGTCTGTGATAGCATTTAATTCACATCATTTCCATCAGACTATTCATTCTCTATGGATGGAGACTAACAACAGAGTTTTACTTTCACTTGTCACATATTTTCATATGTCTACACCTCAGCTAAAGTTATTTGGAATACTCTGCGTTTCCAAGCAATACTGAGAACAGTGGTGATAAAACAAATAAACAGGGGAATCCTTCATGGATTTCTATGACCTCTGTGACTTGTGTATGAGTGTTTATATTTTGTGGTAAAGTGACCTTTCCTGGTCATGTGACGTGATGAGTCACTTGGGCAAATACCCCCAAAATGTCAAATTTTAATGTTTAAATAACATGATGGAGGAAGTGTGGTGCTAAGTGGGCGTGGGTTAGACGTCAAGATAGATAAATGGACTTTAACACAACAAACGCAACCACAAACTAATGTCAGTGATTGTTCTTGTATCCATGAATGTTTCACAACTACTGTATTATTGCAACCATGGCGATGGAGGTCCACTGACTTTTGTTTTTTGTGCCTCAACCTAACACAACCTTCTGGGTTGTATCAGAGGATGGAAACAGACAGATGTGCATGTAAACAGATGGGTGAAAACATTTAGTCTGACTTTAATCTAAGTCAGTGAACCAGACGTAGGGTGTTGGGCTTTAAACCGTAGCAACAGGTGCCTCTTTACAACAATACAACACATACAATGAGAGGGTTTCATCCCTTTGATTGTCAAGGCTGTGAGAAAAACTGAACTTCACTGCGCAGTGCGTGTTTCCTGTTTACATCCATAAATAAAGAGCCTCCCCCTCCTTTTCAGGTCACTGTATCCTGTGGTCACTCTCTCCTTCGTTAAGATCACTCACCTAATTACTACCATGTCAAACAGGAAGTTGGTTTTGCTCTTCTACCGTTACTATTTCTACAAAATAAGTTATTTGGAATAGAACCATACAGAGTCAAGTTACAAACTGATTCACAGGAATAAAACTGATTAAAAGTTAGGGAATGAAATGGACAATAAACAACAAATTAAGATGCAAAAAGACAAGAAAACAATAAAACACCAGTCACAGCACTGAAAGTATAAACTTGACTGTTTGCTTGACATATTTTGACACAAAAATATATATAGACTAGACTGGTTCAGTGTCCTTCTTGGGTTTCTGTGTAAAGATATGAACTGAACAGTAGCAGTGTTTCAATGCATTTGTCAAGTAAGTTTGAAGCAAACATTTGTTATGTTACAAAACAGAAAATGTGAATCGGGCCCTCCATTAATCCAGACAGAGCAGATTATTACCTCCATGTCCTCGATCCCTCAACATTTCAGAGGTGATGAGGCCTTATGTGTCTCAGCATCACTGGACATCCCATAGCATTCCCCGGTGATGAGTCTAAATTACATACAGCAAAACCAAGGTTATTTATTTTAATTCTACTATCCACTGTCACTGATTGAGACAAGCCTGATTATATTCTAAAATGTGGGAAAACACCTAAAAGAACTGAATCTGAAAACAAATTTGTGTCACTGCTATAATTGTATTTACAAAAGCTTTTATATGATACAATGATGCATTGTTGTACTGTTATTTTGTGTAGTAAAAGGTAGAAAATACTGGTTTGAGTCAATTAATACTATAATCATATAAGTGTAATTAGAGCAATTCTTTATTATTTTACCAAAATGCCCATACACTGATTCTGTTAAAAACAAATCAAGTGTTAATTTCCCATACTGCACTGTAATTTAAACTTTTTGCATTTTACCTGCTCTTATTCTTATCTCTGATTCTATTTTTGTTTTTAATCAATTTTACTCTATTTTAGTTTGTTTTAATTGTCTTTTATCTGTAAATGACCTTTTCTTTCAGACTTTGCTGTAATGCCTTTAATGTTCTATGTAAACCACTGTACATGTAATGTGTTATACAAATAAACCTGCTTTTCCCTGGTGGAAACCAAATAAGTACAGCAATATTAATACAGGAACAACCTACACTGGAGTCAGATTTGTACTTTTACTGACGTTAAAATGCACAAAAACACACATTATGGTCAAACAAGTAGTCGCATCTGAACATGAAAGAAATCAAACACACAGATGGAGTCGCACACGTAAACACGCAAACCTTCACACACACACATACACACCCTTACACACATACACACACATACACACACACATTTGATCTGTGGTAATGACAGAGCAGTCGCATGGCTGAAGCCGCTCTGACCACTCATCCTCCTTCATCCACGGCTTTAAATAAGGCCCATTGTGTGTGTGTGTGTGTATGTAGGTGTGTGTGTGTGTGAGTGTGTCGTACCTTTGTGTGGACTCCTGTGATGTGATGACATGTTGGAGAAAGAGGACACGACTGGTCACTTCATCAAAGGGCTGTTTTTAAGGATAAGATGTTGGGGTCAAAATTGGATGAATGAAATAAAACTACAAACGTGTGTGTCTGTGTGTGTCTGTGTGTGTCTGTGTGTGTGGTGGTATGTCTGAATATTCCTGTCCTGCTTAGTGCTTTGAACTTTCAGGGAAATCATCCCACTTCTCTGCTGCACAAACACACACAGATGTTGTGATCATCCATCAGGCCGATCAAAAGACATGTGTGCACACACCAACGCTCACGCACGTGCACCCACACATTCATGAAAAGCATCCGTCATGAAGCAGAAACACACACAAACGTGATGTGAGCATGTATGTGTGTGTGTGTGTGTTTGTGCGCCTAATAAACAGGCCTATAAATAACATGAGAGGAAGAGACGCACTGTATTTCTGTTGTGGTTTCATGTTTTGTCGCTGGAAGATCCTGCAGACACACAAACATCCCCAACAGTAATTACCGTCTCCAGGGACACCGATGATTGACGAGACCCCTTTGGCCAATCGCATGGCGGGACTTTTTTTTGGCCCCGCCCACTGGCTGCAGCAGTGGAGGTTTGAGTGTGAGAAAACAGGTGAAAGTCAGTGAGATCTGTTTTTGTGTTGGGTGTTTTTGGCTTTAACTGAATCCTCTGTAACATCTATATATGTGAGATTTTGATATGTTATCTACATTATCTCTATTGGTCCATTTTTGAGTCACAGGGTGCCCCTTATAGCGGTGTTTTTGACATGCATGTAAACAAGATGAGATTAGGTTTAGATATAAAGAAACTTAGTTAGGGTTAGAAAAAGTGTTGTGAGACAGGATAAAATAAGTAAGATAAAATGGATGCCAAGGGGTTATGATTAATAATTTGTATATAATGCCATGGGACACAGAATAGACTGTATCTCCATCTAAAAGGTGCACAGCTCACAAAACAAACTCACAGAAATACACCTGAGACACTTATAAGGAGCCCTAAATAGAAATGAAAGAATATATATATATATATATATATATATAAAACATAGAACAGCAGCTTTTGAACACAGAACTTATCAAACATAGGTAAAACTACATGACAACATCACCTACTGACATGTGGACTAACATTTTGAAGCCTTGATTTGTGTTTTGACTGTTATCTCTGATTTTTTTGGAGTGACCATATTTGGACAAATACATGGAGCTTGAGGAGCACAAGCGGTGACGAGTGAGCTAATGCTGTACAATAGAAATGTCAAACAGGCCCATGGGCCAAAACCGGCCGGCCAAATGGTGCAATCTGGACCGTGGGATGAATTTCTGAAATGCAAACATTGCACAGAAGATATTAAAAATCAAGGGTGTCAAAATCATTTTAGTTCATGGGCCACGTACAGCCCAATTTGATCTCAAGTGTGTCAGGCCAGTAAAATACTATCATAATAACATAGAAATACTAAAAACTCCTAATTTTTCTCTTTGTTTTACTGTGAAAAAGTAAAATCACATGAAAATATTTACATTTACAATTTATCCTTTCACAAAAAATGTGAATAACCTGAACAAATATGAACATAAAATTTCTTCAGAGAAGTAAGTGCAATTTTCAATAATATAATAATATTCTGTAAATGAGAAGCTGAGGCATTATATTGTTAAAATTACACTAGATGAAAGTTCAGGTTATTCACATTTTTTGTGATGAGAGTTTGTAAATGTAAACATTTTTTAAATGTAATTTCACTTTTTTGCACTAAAACAAAAAGAAAAATTTGGAGTTGCCATTATTTATAAGCTATTATAATATTATTTTACTGGTCTGGCCCACTTGAGATCAAATAAAAATTGATCAATTTAATTTTAAGAATCATGACTTGATCCGTACGTCACATTTTCTAATCGCATGTTTTGTTTTGTGTGTTCAAGAGTTGAATAAAAGAGGGAAAACATGAAGGTATTATAGGAGAAATTAATTATGTGCAATTTTTTCTGTATTTCTGTGTCTGGATACTGTATATGAGTACGACATTCTGAATATTATTGATCATCTATCAAATCCACTACAGTAGAATCTATATGTCTAACAAAAAAAGCTATGACCTGTAAAACATTTTCTGCTTTAAATATCTTTCTGAATCATTTTGTGAGCGTGTATATTTATACGAGACAGCTCATATAGAGACAAATCACTAACAAGTCGATATTAAGTGACAACAAACTCCTCGTCCCGGAGTCTGACCGCACACGAGTCAGCAAGTTGAAACTATTCAAAAAACAATCCCCATGGATGAAAAATTAAGGAAGGGGGGTAAATAGACCATAAATACCCTAATACCTCTCCAAACCACAGTTTCATCACCGGCTAATCCCACAGGCTGTTGTTAGCTCAGCGTAGCTTAAACTAGCGTGCCTGTGGCTGCAGGTCTGGGTGTTTTGAGGCCCGGGGTGACTCAGGCCTGGGCGGTGTGGCGCTGAGTGTCCCGGGTGTGGAGAAAGGGAGACCAGCGGGGATTAGACGCAGTCACCTGGCCTCGCATTGGGACATCGTTGAGTCACCCCTGAAGAATGGAAGAGCAAAAATAAATGGACTTTCAGGTGATGTTAGGTAACTGGTACGTGTTTGTTTGTGTGAGTCAGACCAGGCCTCTGTGTGGCTCAATGTGGAGTCACTATTGACATATTACAGAACTTAAATCCATTAAACTGTTTACCCATCAGCCCTTTCGGTTGGGTGTGGTCAAACACACTGTCTGCTTTAGACTCTCTGGTTATATAACTGTCTCTAAACGAGAGTTTTTCTACTTTGAATCACAAAAAGATAAATCAGTCGTCTGTTACGTGACTAAAATGTAAAGATTCTGTTTTACTGTAAACTTGTATAAAATACGTTAATACATTTTAAAAAGTTGGCAACATAATAAAAGTAGTAGCCAAGTAGTCTTGTCTGTTTATCTGTAACCTAATTCATTGTATTAATCTACAGTAGTGCATCTGTGATTTATTGCTTTAAGACTCACCCTTAAGTCATCAAATCCATGGTTGGTTCTGCACATGCTCTGTTCCACTGAGGTCAAAGCTGGATATTTTAGCAAGATCATGAAACACATCCAGAGAATGACATGTTGAAACTGTCCATTCTTTCATTTTGTTATCTTTTTTTAAATACATATACTTGGATGTAACTTGGTTTGTTGGTAATTTTTAGTGTTTTGATTTATTGTTGAATCATGGCTTTTGTCTGCTGTCAAAGGGAAAAACAGAAGCTATTCTATAACTAATGTCAGTTTTACTCATGTCATTATGATCAGATGTCATTTTTATTGCTTAGATTTCAGTGGAGTTTACAGTAACAGTAGTAGCAGCAGCTGCATTAGTCTACAGTGTTAAAGAGCGGGACTGGTGTTAATGGTGGGCATTGAAGCATTGTGTGTGTGTGTTTAACTTCCTGTATGTGTATGTGTGTTCATACACCTGCATGTGTTTCCACTCATTGACTGCTTCATTCATCCTGTCGCTGTTGCTGCTGCAGGTGCTTCATTCAGTTCGGCGCTTCATTCAGAAAAACAGAGTGTGGAGGAAAAACAAAAGGAAGGATGTTGCACTTGAGCGTAGAAAAGAATGGGCGCATTGTGTCACATCCACCGCTCACTTCTCACACTTTTCATTTCAAAGTGGACCTGAGGCTCAAGGTCACAATGTTGGGAACCAATCGCAGAGTTCATTTCCACAGCAAGAAACAAATCCTGAGCTGCAGTTTGTCATCATTTGGCAGCTGGAAACATGAAACGAGGAGAGTTTTCACTTCTATTCTCTGAGCTGTCATCATTGGTGTTGAAAGTTGAATGGATATGCAAACAAAGTCAAGAACTACAAAATGCAATCATACAGTAGTTATAATAATCAAGATGCCTTTACTAAGGATAGATCCTAGTTCTGTATGTTCAATAACAATTCAATTAAGTATTTTTTTAGGTTAATTAGTGTGAATGTGAATAAATGTCTCCATGTTCCTGATGACTATTGATCTCTTAATGCATGTCATGTCATGTCAGAGTAGAGAAAAAGGCAAACTTGGAAAAAGCAGGACCAGAGTAGTTATTATTTGGGTTATGTCTTACACATTGGGGAGCAGAATGTGTGGTTATATTACATATGTGATCATATGGTCTGTTTAGCCAACTCCATTATTAAGCTAACGATGGTCTAAATTGTCTCCATCCATAATAGGCTGTACATTAATTTCTATATGCACTATCTATTCTATTTCTGTGTGTGGACTGGATTTTCTCTAAAATACTTATTCTTGTTGCTATCAGATTCTTTGCACTATGTAACAGTAGCTCAGAAATAGCGTCAACTAACATCAACCAGTTACTGACTTCCAGACAAAGTTAATATAAGCATGCATGAATCTGTCACCTTGAATATTTAAATGAAGTAACTTTATATTCACATATTCACAACCAGGTTTTCATACAACTAACTAATCAAATAGCCCAGATTCTTCCATTGGATAAGTGATTAATATGTTTCATCTCCAATATTATGTTATTTATCCTAACTGTAACTGATTGTTTAAACAACCATCAGTTTGATAGAGCATAAAGACTGGACTGTGTTTCAATGGAAAAAGGTCATGTGGTCTGATGAGTCCAGATTGACCCTGTTTCAGAGCAGTTGATTACCCATCATGCCTAGCAACTATATTACAAACCTGTGTTATGATCTGGGGTTGCTTCAGGTTCAGCAGTGTTATGTGTCCAAAAATGTGAAAATAAATGATGGCATATTGCATAAACATATTGAAACAACGCTACAGTGAATGTATGCTGTAATCAGAGCTAATGGTAGTCCAGTTAAATATTAGAATATTGGACTTTCTTGGCGAGGCTGTGTATATTTATCATTAATAAATCCCATTTCCTTCAAAGTAGTAATGACCAGGTCCCTAATAGTTATATTTACATTTTGTCAAGCACTACATTATTTTCTTTTTTGTTAATGTTAAAGGTGTTTGAGAAAATTTTATATATGAGTAAAACACATTATATAATTATATTTCAAGCCTAAAAAAAATTTGAGTGCAAATCCCTTTCAGGAAACATGTTGTGCTCTATGATCAACTGAATGATGCCTAAGCAAAAACAAAACATTTAGAACACAAGAAGAAAAACTGAAATATGTTATTGGATCAATGTTCCTGGGAAAATGAGATGGCTGTTTTGCTTTATATCTAATTTAGATTAATAGCTAATGCTGTTATACAGGTTTAATAGTGGACTTTTTTTTTTTTACCTTAAAATTAGTAAACAAAGGAAAATATTCCCAAACTACCATTGTGACACAAAAAGGCCACTGTCAGCCAGCTCAATATACTTTTTACTTTGATAAGCATCACCTATAGAAAGTCCTATAGTCAATCAATATTATATTAATAATTATCTTCACTTTCATTTTAATGTTTTTCTTTGACACCTTCAGGCCTGGAAGTCATGTGTGTTTCCTTTCAGTGCCATTTTCACTGATAAATGTCATGTAGGAGCAATCAGTCTGTTTAACTGGTACCCTGTTGTATATTTTACCTGTGATTGATAATACATAACGAGGTCCTTTATGAGGATATTACAGAACCCACAAAAATAAAGCATCACGGCATCATTTCACAACATGTTTGTTGTCTGTCGGCGGACTGTGCAGCAGGGTGGTGTCCATGTGCACGACAGCAGCGTGGAACCATGCAGGAGTAAATAAAGCAACTGGGTGAAACCTGAAGGGATTTGAACCAGCAACCACTGCTGTTTACATTCCTCAGTCTGCGTCTGCCGCTCACAGACGCTGAGTCACAGGCGGGAATGCCCTCTGCTTGTGCGTGTGTGTCCTTCAGCGTGCAGCAATTAGCGAATAATTTCCCTGTGCGTGGGTGCAGTTATGTTCCTACTGTACATGTGTGTGTGTGAGTAGTTAATAACCAGACATGTATGACATATGAGTCACTCAGGCAGACAGCTGATATCGAGGGCTTTCCCTGATCACCCCGCCTGGAAACATGAAGAGAGAAAACAGGTACCAGCAGGTGGAGCGAACAAAGAGAAAACAGAAAAACATCAACAAGTTCAGTGGAGGAAACAGAAAGGAAAGGCCTCTGTACGTTCATAATGTACCAGTAAAATATCATTAAATCTTCAAAAGTCTTGTCATGAAAATGTTCATCATTCATTCACTCACAGAAATTAATCAAAATAATAGAAGCTTAAGAGTAATCACTGTCAAAAACACAAAACAAGAACAACTAGAAGTAACTAAAAATTGATAAAAATGGTGGGTTTGTTAACAGAGCTGCTCAGACTTACTCTCCTCTTTGTCCAACAAAAAGAGGCGGTAGAAAAATAAAATGTTATCTTCTGATTGTTTCACAGTGATTATGCTTTAAATCACAAATGAACACAACCAGACAACACAAAACTATAGGAATGTTCAAGCTGTAAATAATGTGTGTGTGTGCTTTGCCCAGAGTTTTGTGTCTCAGACAGAACTGCACAACAATACGAAGCCATGGTAGACATAAAGGGAATATGGGATAAATACAAGTTGTAGATGATAAGTTTTACTCTGATCTTCCTTCTCTCCTCATTCCTGTCTTACTATATTCACTTCTCCCATCTTTTTTTACACCTTTCTCCCTCTCTCGTCCTCTCTTCCCTTTTCTTTCTGTCTGTCTTTAATTCTCCCTCACCCCCTTGCCTCATTCCCACCTCACACTAATAAACAGAGACACAAAGAGGGAGAGAGAGAGAGAGAGAGAGAGAGAGAGAGTTTTCATTTAATCTGCTCCCCCCTGTTGTCGTAGTTTTGCCGTGACCCCGGGGCCAAACGGGCTTCTGGGGTGATTTAAGGGTTTCACGTCAGGAACAGGATTGGGCCGAAATATTCCCTTTTCACACAACTCATCCTCTACCAAGGACGTACACTGACACACAACGCAGCGTATAACTCACTGCAGTGACACAGCTCAATCTGACACACACCACGCACACACGTGTTAAATTAAATAACACACAGTAACACATGCACACAAAGGCTGCAAGCACGCTGAGTGATAACAACTGGAAAAAGACACCTGTGAGGTATGTTTTCGTCTGGTATTAATAATGGCATCTTCCTTTTAATCTCTGTTTTGTAATCATCAGGTTGGGCTTTAATGTCAGTATCAGTCCCTCTAGGCTGTATTTGGTCAGCTACTGTATGTGGAAGGTTTTAATGTGTATTTCAGCTCGGGTTTCAAACTATTACTGTCACTTTTCATGTGAACAATTGAGTGCAGCAGGATGATTGTCTTCAGAAGAAAACATCTGAAAATGAGCTCCATTGTCTCTACATTTGAATCATGTTTTCCCTTCAGACACGGAGCACAAACCATCCTAATATTACACACATTAAGAAGGGTTTGAGTCAACTGAGAACATGCTCCAAAAATGGCTTAAAAGGCCGTGTTTCCAGTATCTGATCACGCTCAGGATGCATTTCACAACCTGGGATGCATTGTCCTAGCAGCTGTGCATCCTGGGATGCATTCAAAAACAGTCAACTCGCAGGTCTGTCTGATGGCGACAAAAGTGTCATATTAAAGAGTTTCTATAAGTCAGAATTTTTCAAAAAGCCCACAAAAATTTCCTCCAGGTCCTCATATAGTCCTATTGGTACATATGGTCCCATTGGTTCTCCTGACCATCTGGAGATCTAGAGTTGGTCACCTTCAATAATGTGTGCTATGTGCTAATGCTAAAGACTGATGCTAGGTACTGTGTGTGTGTGTGTGTGTGTATTAGAATGGGTAAAATGCAGTTGAATACCTGAACAAACCTCCACCTTTCACCCATTGTTCACAAAAAACTCAGAAATTCATGAGCATTTTTTTCTTTAGGTCATTTAACCAATAAAGACCCAGCGTTACTTTCGTCTCTATTCCCAAATGATTTCTTCTCCATATTTAACATTCCCTAAGTGATTTATTAACATTTATTATAAAATATTCCTCTGTATTTGGCATTTTTTTGTGAAAATCAGGTATTTTCCAGTAATTAATTTACTGATCATATAGATGTTCATACAAGTTCAGATTAAAGTTGAGGGTTATTATATCAAAAACAGAGAAAACTGAAGAAAACGTGACTTTTTCAGTAAAATATATTATTAACTGACAAGAACTTCAGATTTTTACCAAAACAAATCTTGCAAATGCACAAGCTTGTCATGTATATTTATGTTTATGTTTATGTTTTAGGTTTGCAAATCTTCATCATTCAACTACAAACTTCAAATAAAATACTTTAAAAGGACCATAATAGAGATATGATAATTATTAGTGTAATGGTGACTTTCTTTTTGCATATTTTACACAGCACCTGTTTCTGCTCAGTGTTCAGAACACAACATATGCCCAGACTGACTAGTCATGTGACCATACACATCGTATTCTTCACTGTCTAAACAGAAACTGATTTGTCATTTGTTTATTATGTGGAGAATGAGTAGAATGCACAAGAACAGACAGCAGTGTCTTGTTCCTGTCTGCACGTGACACTTTTTTAAAAAAATAATTAAAATATGTGAATTGTGCAACACGCTAGATGAATGTTGTTGAACTGTGCAGATGTTATTTACACCTGGATGTTGTCGCGTGTCAGTGTGAGATGCCTGTAGACCAGATGTTTATAAGAATATAGGTGATCCAATAGACTAGATGTAGTAGTATGATGTAAACCAATGAGTAGAAAACACTCACACTCTGTACGTCACTGTTTGTTGTGAGACTTCGTTCCCTATAATTCACAGGTTTGTAGGTGGATAAACACACACATGGAAGGGGGCGGGACTAATGACAAAGTCTGAAGGGGTACAAAGGTGATTGGCAGGTGACACAACCAGACTCTGTGGCACCTGGTGATATCATTCAGCTTAATGTAGGTCAAACATTAGACTGATACAGATCAATTAAATGCTGCTCTATAACTGCATGTTAGTGTTTTTTATGTACACACTCAGATTTACGCCGCCGTCCTCGGAATGTTTTCATTGTGAGCAAATATGTCCATATTTAGTCATTGCTTTTGTCTCTCTGATCAGTCAAACCTCAGCAGTGCGTCTGTCTCGTGTCTTCAGTGGTTTTTACCTGAGTGACGCACATGTTTATCTGACCTATTTTTAAAATAGGAAGACACTAGAAAGCAGAAGAATAAAGCAGAAATAAGGACTCTGAGTTTCCGTCTCTGCTTTCTTAAGGTTCAGGAGTCTTTGCGTCATCTCAGTTTATTCCTCGCTTCATGCATCAACAGTCTCGTGAAAATGTGTACTAGACATAAATGCAATTTGAAAAGAAGAGATAAATACAGTTTTATCTTTATTATCCTGAGAATGTAGCACACACAGATGTGGACAATGCACCGTAAAGGTTCCCATTATTTAAACAGTGAATATTCATCTGTGGAGAGATATGCAAAATGTAAAGATTCATAATAAAAAGCCAAATGATCTATGATGTCATGATGCCATAAAACTCATTTCCAGCTCCAAACAGTCAGTTACCATCAGAGCCTTTATGCACATTTATTATAATGTCTTTCTTAAATGAGGCACTAGTTTGGGTTCATCAAATACAGTTATTAATGCATTTTTCCACCATCAGTGTTTTAGTCACAGCAGATAAAATCCTGTTTCATCTCCTAGTTTGTTTACAGCAGAGCATCACTTCACTTCATGCTGAGCTGTGTATTGACATAAAATCATCTCTGTATTTATCTTCCCTTGAACTGGACAGCACAGATAAAGACCTGTCAAGTGAAACACAGAGTGAAGATGTGAAATACCTCATAAAAGACTTTTTCTATATCAAGAGAATCCATAAACATCTACTTTAGCAAATACTCTGGGAATGTTATCCAGGCTCAAACTTCATTTATCCTCCCTTGATTAAGAGTTGTAACTTTCTTTTTAGTCATTTCCTCAGAATACAGGAGAATGAGCAGGACCCGGAAATAGGAAGTGACGATACGGCTTCTTGTAATTGTTACTATACAACACATTTGGCTCTTTGCCTTGCAGCAAACTGCATGAATGAACAGTCGAAGCTGTTACACTTCAGTTCAATGACTCTTACTGGGATTTTTATCACGTTATTGTTATGATAGTAAAGCAATGCAAAAATATGTGACTTTTTTAAACAATCACTCATGCTGATGTACTATACAAACCACTCTGGACGATGTTTTTATCAATGGTTTTGCTAAAATTATGTAACATACATATGTGAGGTTCTAAAATGCATCACTTTATTCATGAAAATAACTAAGCAAATAATATAAAATGAGGTGCATCATATATTTTCTTGTAAAAATGTGTCTTCTACTTATATTTTAAAGTGTGCATACATACAAAATTTACTGTCATTATTATTAAGTGGATTCTGTGTTCAGATTATTGCATTTGGTAGTGATTTATGAGTAAATTTACTGAACAGACTCACCACGACTGTAGTTTTTCTGTAAATGGAAACATAGTTGTGGTTAAAATTTTCATAAAAGCAGTAAGTGCTTCCTAAATGATATAACATTTTATTTTTTTTCTCTTAATTTATTGTCAAACTTTTATATATCTGGATGTTAAATAAAACAAGGGAGCAAAATGGGAAGAAAAAAAACCATTCTAGATTTCTTGAAAATAGTGGGTTTGTAGCTAAAATAGGTGTGACTGTTTTGGTCTTTTCCACACAAACTCCCTGCAGGTGATGAAATCATGCAATAATGTGTGTTATTAATAATTAGAGGGTCTGTTAACCCTCTGAAATTCAACATAATGCAGCTCTGATTAATGGAAAAAGAGAAATGACAGTGATTAAATGTGATAATTAGCAGCTTTAGAAAGTCATGTGAGGACAAAGTGTTTAAACTAAAGCTGAATTAAATGAATGAGAGCTGCAGTTTAACACCTATCAAGATGTGTGTTGTGTGTCCTCGGGGCCTCAGCCGTCATTTTTGACTGTTGACTTCTGGGAAAAAACAGCCAAGTGTGCAATAGGGGGGAGTTGTGCATGTGTTACATGTTAGAATAGCTCCAAGCAGAACGTCTGGGTCATCTAGGTGTGTATGTCGCTTTTGTGTCTGTACATTATCTGCGTGTGTGTGATACTGCAGCACGCAATAACCTGTCTGTGTGTGATAAAGCCTCACTCTGATTGGCTGACGGAAGATCAACATGTTTACAAAATAAAAGTCAGGACAGCCATTTCCTACAGCGCTGTCTGCTCTCAGTGTGTGTGTGCATGTGTGTGTGAAACAGCCCACAGACACAAACATCCCGTGTAAGGTCAGAGCGGTTCATCTCATGACACTAGTGAGAATTCACACTCTGACATTTGACCCAAAACTAAACTCTTGAATCTGAAATCACACATACACACACACACACGCATGATGTAACATCCCCTCTGGCACTGATGTTTGAGGTTTAATGCCATCGCTCGAGTATCTAGACAATTTAATTTAATTACATAATTTTGATGAATACCTGATTGTGATTGATCAACAACAGTATTGTCTGGTATTTCTGAGTGACACATCAGTGCTATGATTAACAGACAATGCTATGCTATACTCAGTGCTGTTGAATGTATATCATGTTAAATGATTATTTTTGGTGACTTTTTTAGTAACAGTATATTAAGAGGAGTAAAGTACAGTGAGATGGTCATTACTGTTAAATAAACACCATGTTTGCATGTTCTGTGTCTGCATGGTTTTTTTTCCCCACTGTCCAAAGACATGCATTTAAGGTTAATTTTAAGGTTAATGGTCAACATCCACAGTTCAGTACAGGGAGGGTGGGGTTTAGTGTTAGTTACTGGGCCATTCCATCCTTCGCTCTTTCTTACCATTGTTGGTATGTGTCACTTCCATTACCATTGTTGGTATGTACTTATTGTTGAAATATATTGTATTATAAGTTATGCAGACTATCAATTAGACAATTATTGAGTGTAATATACATCCTAATCTATTTATTATTCTGTTATTTACATTATTAGGACTCCAAACATATAATTTTATCATTAAGGAAGCATAAGCAATGTGTTATGTTGTATTAATGAGAGGAGGTAGTGGGATTCTATAAGTTTTTCTTCTTCCCACTCCTTTTTTTTGAGCAATACATATTAAATTATTTTGTTATTACTAGTGTACATGGCAATTGCTATATTGTTTTGATTACCTTTATTTATTAATTTATTTGCTCTGCTATTAGTTCTTTGTGCGCACAAAAGTTTAGTTTTTTTTCTTCTGCTTGAAACAAACAAATAAACAAACAAAATCTAAATCGAAATGTGAATGTGAGAGTGAATGGTTGTTTCTCTGTAAATATCAGCCCTGTAATGAACTGGTGACACATCCAGGCTATACCCCACCTATGGTACCTTACATAGCCTCCAGTTTCCCTGCGACCCTCACGAGGATTAAGCAGTTTATAAAACGGATGGATGGAGGATGACGCAGGAGCATGGACATTATCCCTTACTCGTTGTTCAGCAGAATAACGGCCTTCAGACAGCATCTCCTTCAAAGTAATGTAACAATAGCCACCAATTCAGATATATCCACTATTGCATCATGCAGGTCTCTCATTCTGAGTCAGAATCAGAATAGTCTTTATGGTCATTATGTGTGCAGTAATATAGGAGTGCATAATTCACCAGCATTATGTCCAGACATTGTGTTTTGTGAGATCGCAACAACCTTGACCTTTTTTCATCAAAATCATTCACCCTTTTATCTGACTGAGAACCATGGTCTCAGACTTAGAGGTGCTAATTTTCATCCTGGCTGCAAACCACCCGAAGGCCCTGGTGAATTGAATATATGTAGTTACGCAAGCCTGATTTGTAATTAAGTCATCATAGGATGAGGAAACAAAACCACGCAATTAAAAAAAAAGAAACGAAAACAGTAAGAGCATGCCGCAAAATTCTAATTATAAAACCAAAAACCATGTGACAAACATGATGAGACACTGATGAGACTCATACATTATGGTTTTTCACAGTCACCAGTTCGAAACCCAGTCAACACCTAATGGCAGATTTTGGACTGATATGTGAGACAATGATCTCCACCTCCATAAACGAAACCTTAACCTTCATCCTCTGATCTGCTCCGTGGGTCTGATAGAAAACCTGATTAATGCTTCCGTTCAGTCCAGGTATTTCTGACACGTTCACAGTGTCCGTATTGAGATGATGAGGACGATGGGAAACAGGGTATGTGTCGACATGTGATGGAGGTCATGTGCTGCAGCTGAACTTGTGATGCTGTGGTGAAACCCTGTGAGACCCACTGATGACTGCAGTCAGGCGAGTCAGACACAACAGCCAATAAAGAGGCTCTATTTCCTCACTTCCATCCTTATATGACATCCTTCACTTTTATTTTCTGTGTTATACATCACTTATGAACACACACTTAGGTTTTAGCTGATGTCATTGCGGTCATGTCTGCAGGTTCATGGGCACCTTGTCATGTGACCTGTTTCACAGACAGGTTGACACATTTCAGGACAGTGGACAAAAGAGGCCTGACACAGTAGACACAGGACAATCTGTAACAGGATCTGAGACACACACTGAACCATATGGGACTTTACATTAGGAAAGCACGTGTAAAATAAAACACACCGTTTTTCCTGTGAGGCAGCACGCAAGCTCAGCTTACATTATGTCACATTTCTGGTGCAAACAATAAGAGTTCCATTTGATAAGTCTGGTAAAATCCTTTTGTTATTGTCAACAAATCCTCTGTACAGACTAACACAAGCAGTGAATTCATCCCACAGACTATTGTCAGTGTATCTGTAACCTGATTTATCTGATTGGTCTGAGCTGTAGAGAGACACCGTTGTCTGAAAAGGATTTCAAATGAATCATTGTGTCGTTGTTGCACTAGATAACTAAATGAAAAGAGCTCTCATTTTAAGTAAATAGAAATTCAATCTGATAATGACAGGAATATGTGAACACAGATGAATAATATTACATATTGTTAATATGTTGTTACATCATAATGTTATTGGTAAATAACATCTTACCCTTATCCTCCTAAGACCCAGGAGCCCCACAGGATTTTGAGTTTTGGCTTTTTTTAATTAAATA
>JAPQRQ010000009.1:18356532-18368136 GCA_037367365.1 Apogon talboti
AACCTAATCTAATCTAATCTAATCTAATCTAATCTAATCTAATCTAATCTAATCTAATCTAATCTAATCTAATCTAAAACAGCAGTGAAACATCGCCATGTGTGAATACATAAATGAATATTAAATTTCAACAAGTTGAGGTATAATTTGAAACAATGGTATTGGATCCAGACCAGAAGTTCAGCTCATTTCAGGAGGCAATAGGAGGAAAATACATGGACCTTGTACCTATCAGTGTTATCCACAGCTCAGGTACAGACCACCCTACCTTATGAAGAAACATTCAAGCCATGATGAGGACAGTGATTATAAAGGGTCAGTTTATGCAAATACACATAAATTGAATCTCTGTAAATCTGGTTAAAATTTTAAAGAGATATAGATGGAAACTCTGTCTTTGGTTGTGACTAAAAGATGATATTTCACTGAATCTGTTGTAACATCTGAAATTCAGCATTAAATGACTCACTGATCAACGTAACCCCTACATTTACGTAATAAAAATACCAACCTCAAACTTTCTTTCTGGGAAATCGCCATCCCAATTCCACCTCTTTTCCCGAGTCATGTCCCCATTCTCTTCCGTCCCGTTTGTGACGCTGTGATCATTAGTTTAATGCTGTTCAAATGTATAGCACAGCATTAGATGACATGCACCAATGACGTTTTATTCTTGCACACTGACTCACGTTGCAGCCTGACATTCAGTAGGTGTTATCATTGCACAGTTTGCATAAATGTCACACCACAGCTTATTGATCCATACCGTACAATGTGGCCGCAATCAACTGATATGACTGAAATCTCACAGTCCGTAGGAGTGTTGAGATGGCTGTTCTTTCACTGCAGATCACGAAGAAGAAGAAGAAGAAGAAGAAGACAGTGGAATGTGGATGAAGCTTGTCTGTCAAGGATACATAATGATTTCCACAACTGTCATTAGAAAAGAACAAAAGCCTTTGTCTTTATTGCGTAACACCTGAGAAGAGCATTACACCATAAATATTCAAGAGGTATTACTGGTTGACACAGTTTTCAGTTCTTCAGCTTTGTTTTCTGTGTTGTGGATGTTGTCAGTACTTAAAAATAAGGCAATGGCTACTGCTGCAGTACTGTGGCACGAAATATCAGTTTGTCTATTGCCACAGAGCCAATCAAATGTTAGCATTTGTACTGTGACAATAAGCAGTAACGACATGTTGTTGCCACAGAGCCAATCATGAACACTGTTACATGAACTCATTAGACTTGTTGTACTGTGGTGATATATGGCGTATATGACACATATGCACGACATCGAAATTATGTCAATTCACAAAAGTTTAATATCTTTTCGGCCTTTCGTCCATTAACTCTTGCGTTGTCGGTGCCCTGAATGGTGCTACTTCCAGACGACAACGCTCGTGGTATTTTTCTTTTGAGGATTCTAAAAGTTTTGCGTCCATACAGCAACGCGAGGGCGGTGTTGTGAGATTATTCTGCTCTGGGACCCATTCTGCAAAATACCATTTCAGGTATATTCACACTAAAGTCACACTAAATAGTGACTTTAACCTTTAGAATCCATTTACTTCAGTTTTTCGTTTGTCTTTTATGGCTGTGCACATATTCCCTCTATTTCATTGCTGAATCTGATGAAAAGAGAACAAGAAATAAATATGTATGATCATTTCAACCCTGAAAAAACTGCAAAAACAACAAAGCTAAAGGTGAGCCAAGACTATTGCAGAGCACTGTGCATTTTGAGGAATATAATGAAATGCATTACAAGTTACATTTAAGACCATGTATTCTGTAATCTAGAGTGAAGTGCATATTAAATGGAAGCAGACCAACAATGCAAAGCAAAGCATAATGAAAACTGTAAAAAGACTTGAATGAAAGACAAACAGTGACTCATCTAAAGCCTGACTTTTACCCCTAATTCTTCTATTAAAACATCAGCAGCAGATGAAGAAACAACAAGGAGCTGTGTCTGGTTTAAAAGGATTGGCTTGATTAGTTTTTAATATTTTTTCTGTGGGTAATAGAGACGACACCCATCACCTGAATGCCATTTTGGCAACAGAGTGAGTCTGCAGTTGGATTGAGAAACATCAGACGAGGTTAAAAATCGCATTTTTCTGCAGCCTCAGTGGTGTGTTTGACTGTCTGGCTCGCTGCCTCTCCTTTCGCTGTTAAAACCGCCGTCTGTTACTCAACCTGAGCAACAATGAGCGCTAATCGCAGTTAATGCTGCAGCGATTAGTTGAGCGCAGCGCCGCAGGATGAGTCATGCTCAGACAGACACAATCGAAAGCAAGAGGGATTTTAGAGCTAATAACCTGCTGCACACACACACACACACACACACACACACACACACACACATACACACAGATACAGGTTACAGTACAACACACCCTGAGTAGGTGTGTGTTATCGTTACAAACACAAAAACAGATACAGACAAAGATAGGCTGATGGATAGACACATAAACATACCACACACACAGAAATCACCAATAAATGAGAACAAATCAGATTATATATATATATACACATACAGACTTTAAATTAAAACTATGAGGACATACTTAACAGGACACAATATTATTTTTTTTATACAAATTCCTTATCAAACACACCCTACCAGGCAGAAAGAGAAGGAATCCCTAAATCTTTTCCATTCATTCACCATCATGTTTACATCTACATGCACATAATAATGATGTTTTTGTGTTTCATATACATCTGGGACTGTGTAGTTCTTGGAAAACCTCTTCTTTCTGCATTTTTAAAATGAGATGGAAATGAAGTAACACTGCCCTCATTCTGAAAATCACAAAATTCTGAGTAAGCTAATTTCATAACTAATGGAAATTAATATTATGCTAATGTTAGTATTTACATGAACCTGTGCAGTTAGCTGCTTTTTTTTTTTTTTTTTTTTTTTTTACACCTTTTCCCTGGTGGCAGACGTTCTATTGTGTGAACTAAAACGGCATCTGGAAAAAGTCATTTTTGATATTTGCTTGTATCCCAAACCCTGTTGATATCCTCTTTCATAATGTTTAGGTGTAGGTGTGTTGCTCGTTCTGACCAGAAATGTGGACTTTTCTTTGGAGTCGTCCATCTCTGCCAGAGAGGATCTATTCACCTCATCTGGGTGTAAACATGGGTGGAGTGCAGCAACCTGTGGTAAAACATAAGATTTGGAGCATTTTCCACAAAAGTTTAAAAGAATCCTCATAAAAGCAGAATAATTTCAGCGTATTCCATGTCTTAGGGAAATGTTCCATTCAGAAAAAGACTAATTGAGAAAACATAAAAGGAATTAGCTGTTTATATGAAAAGAATAATTGTCACTTGAAGTAGAATTACACTGTTCATGTCAATACACTCGATGTGATCAAGACAAATCTGTGCATTTAGCCAAATATAGATGTCAAAGACAGGGTGAAATGTTTTCAAGTGAAGCAGGGGCATGTTTTGTTTGCGTCGGAGCTGGTAAGTAAAAACCATGAAGAAATTAAAGACACGAACCTGCAACACAAACACACCCACGAAGAGAGAGCGAGAGAGAGAGAGAGAGAGAGAGAGAGAGAGAGAGCGAGCGAGGCGAGGTTAGTGTTATCGTCATAGATCATACGCAACGATCGCTTACAGCAGAGAAGCCCACACAGTCACACAAACCACAGACAAACACATGTAGACACACACACGCACACAGTCACACAGAGAAACATCCACGGCTTAATCTGAATCTAATACTGAAACACACTCACACGCAAGCATGAAAAATATGCAGACAGACTAAATATTATGTGTGGGTGCAGCTGGTTGATTAAGGTTGTCCTTTTTTCTATAGAATCAAACTAATTTAGAAGAAATATGAACAACCCAGGAACAGATGATCACACTGACCAGATGTTTAAACAATTCATGATAATAATAATAATAATAATAATAAAAAAGCCAAAACCTAGAAAATACAAATGTTAATACAAACTTCATAAAAATGAACATTGTCTGATAATGAAAGAGAAGACTGGATGAAAATGTACTTTCATGAACATTACCATCTTTAAAAAAACACCACCAATCACTAAAAAAAAATGTCTACCCAATTTTACTATTTGCAGCAACTCTGTAGTTTTTTTTTTTGTTTTGTTTCGTTTTTGTTTTTGCTTGATGCCAATAATTTTACCCCTCTGAGTTACATCTTTTCTTCTGGCATGGTTGTGTAAGAAATGAGGATACACTCATTGCATCAGTTAAGGTTACATGTCTTGTTTCTAACTACAATCTATCAATCACTGGAGTAATTATCCAATGATGGCACTAATCTATCTACTTAGTTAAATCCAGGTGGGGATTTTTTTTTTTTTGCTAAATAATGTGTTTCTTTGGTCAAAACAAACATGTGCCTCTTTTGAAAACTATGTGTTTCCAAAGTTTTAACAAGTACTATACATTTTTAAAATAAATATGCTTTTTCTTGAAGAATAATGAAGAAATATTGCACTAAAATCCAGAACAATCTGTATTTTAGGTATTTTACTGTGCTACCAGTGCTCAGTGACTTTGGAATCACTTGCATAATGTATGTGAATGGAGATTTTTTTATGCAAGTTAAAAAGCAGAAGTTGTTTTGTAACCGGCATGGCTCAGAGACTGTATATAGTTTATGATGTGGATATGATTAATGAGAAGGAGCATTCATAGTTGGGCTACTGGTGTAGACGTTAGAGTCTATGGAGTTGTTTTTAGTTTACAGACCTCAAGTGAATGACCCACCAATCACACTAAACATGATGTAAAATATTGTACAAAGCCTTATTCCTTCTTTCCTTTAACTTTTAATATATTGTTAGCTCATAACATAATTGTCTAAATCATATTTTTTTCAGATCATAACCAATGATGAATAATTCATCAGTAGTGTTAGGAGACTAAAGTTATGCACATATCACAATTTGGCCAAAAATATGACTGGCAATTATCCTAGGAGGCTAATGACATAAGTCTGCTGTTGACATACCTGTATTTGTGGCAGACAGTGGAGAGGTGAGATTGGCAGCTTATTTATGTCCCTCTGGGGCTTTTTCATTAAGAGGGTATTAACTATAGTCTACACTTGTGACAGTCATGAACCTCAGGCTGAAGTTTGCTGTGGGTGGCTGTTGAGACATGGTCTGGATCTAGGTGCAGTGATTATAGTTGATTGAAGTGTCTCCAATCAGGGGCTGTGAACAATATTGACATCTTATGTAAGTGATCAATCAAATACAATTACTTAACTAAATTGAGGGCTCGTCCGGGATTTGAACCCGGGACCTCTCGCACCCGAAGCGAGAATCATACCCCTAGACCAACGAGCCACATTTTTTTAAGTTATTTGACAAAAATATAATTCATTTCTCAACATAAGTTTGCAGATAGAAGTTGGTCTTGGATAGAGTGCATCACATTCATGTTGTTTGTCAAGACTTGGTAACAAAGGGGTTTAAAAAGGGAAACATGGAAATTTTATTTAAGCTTCAAAGACGTGTACAAGCAATAAAGGCAAGGTGTTTTGGTTTAGGGGGAGTCCACCCTGGTTCTTCTGTAGCTCAGAACAGACTTCCTCTTTGTCTTTTATGGTCAGTTTTACAGGAGGTGGCATTCGGTGTTAAGGTGCATTACCATCACCTACCGACTATTTCCAGTATTTGTGACTTCATTTATTTGACGCTGTAGACAACTAACTACATGTGCCATCCAACAGATGGTCTCTCTCTTTCCTTTGGTGCTTCTATCTTTCCTCATTGTCTGAGTGTGGACCAGAGTTACTATCCTAAACAGCAGAAAGCACACACATACCTGTAAATCAGGGGCCAAACCTGGATTGCTAAAACATCCAATCCAGCCCGTGGGATGAATTTGTCAACTCCAAAATTTACAGTAAGTTATTAACAATCAAGGTGTTAATCTTATTTTAGTTCAGGAGCCACACAAAGCCCAATTTACACTAAAGTAGGTCAGACCAGTAAAATACCATCCTAATTTTTATTATTATTTTTTTTTATATTTTATTTTTGATTTTTAAAGAACAAAAATACAGTTACATACTTACAAAACAAGACAATATCAACAACTCACAATGACAGTACCAAAGACAACAGACATACACACGGACAGAAAAAAAAGAAGAAAAAAAAAGAGAATTATATGAAACATCATAATAACCAAGAAATATTGAAAAATCCAAGCATTTATCTTTGTTAAAGTGTAATTTTTTTTAAATTACATGAAAATATTTACATTTACAAACTATCCTTTTGCAAAAATGTGAATAACCTGAACAAATATGAACAACTTGAAATATCTTAAGAGAAGTAAGTGCAATTTTGTCAATGTTATGTCTGTTGCTAAATGTTTTGTGCCTTTGTAGATCCACTATCATCTGTAAGTTGTAATGCACATGTTGCACATGCATATTATGCACATAAGGCATAATATTGTTAAAATTGCACAAATTTCAGATAGCTGATGCAATTCACGTTTTTTAAAGGATAGTATGTATATATAAACATTTCATATAATGTAATTTAACTTTTTTAACTCTAAAACAGAGAAAAGGTTCGAGTTGACATTACTTATAGGTTATTATGTTATTATTTCATAGTTCAGTCCATTTTAGATCATATTATTCTGTATGTGACAACTGAACTAATGATAACATGCTATAAAAATTCAACCCGTGGCTTTAATCTTCAATTAAACCAACATTTGATGTTCTGGCTTAATATTTCTGTGTATAGTTGACAGTGTGTGTGTGCTGTTTATCACCTGACCTGAGTCTGGTCTGGCTGATACCAGTGTGACTCAGACAGACGGACATGTGGACGTGTGGAAGTAACTGACCTGAATCCATGTCGGGACTTTCCACCTCTCCTCCTCTTCCTCCTTTTCCCCCCAAAATACATTTCTGTCAGACAGGCAAGAGTTAGAGGAAAGTCAGAGCAGGGAGGTGTCAACAGATAGACATGGAGATGGAGAGTGTTTTCCATGATTTGTTTAGTTTTTTTTTGCTTTAAAATCAGATTTTTTTCCACTTGGTCAAAGCATTTTTTCATATAAATTTCAGTCTGGAAACAATCTAAAACAGAGAAGAATTGATCAAACACATTCCGCTGTGTTTCTGCTACAGTATGTGATTCATTTGTAAAAGTTCCCCAATTTTCCGTGAACTCTCCTGAGGAATTGACAAACTGTTAGTGTTAACAACATTCTCCCTCCTCCTGCTGCTCTCTCCATCTTTTGTTCCTCTTCTTTTGCTTATCTTAATCTGGATTTTTTTTTTCTCCTATACTCTTATTTCTTTACAGAAACTTACACCTGGGGGTTAAATCTGACAGAATAATGCATTTAAATCCACTAATATAAATTTATTAAAAGTATTTCGACTCATAATACATGTGCAAATAAAGCTGGTTTTCCTTTACTTTCATTCTCTTACTGACAATACTATGAAAATCTTGCTAAATTAACAAATGTTTCTCAGCTAAATATTCAGTTTAATGCAGCAAGATTTTGACTTCCATCTCTTAACTATCTGCAGACATTTTTTTTGCAATAAAGAAGATAAAATAAAATCTATTTTTAACATTCTGTTTCAAAGAACGTCCTTTAAAGTAAAAGTGATACATTTGGAAGTGGATTGAAAAACTCCCTCATGTAAATGCAACCACAGAAATCAAATGAGACTGATTTAATAAAAACTACGAGCGGAGAGAATTGAAAAGGACTGTTGAGAAACATGGTGATAATATAGCTTAAAAAAAGAGACAAAGAGACACCAATGATGTTAAATAGACGGACAGACAGACAGGCTGTCTGGTCGGATCCAGGGACCAGTGCTGTGATTCTGGTCCCAGGAGGGAAAAACAAACCCTCAGCGCTGTTGTCTTTTATTTCAAACATGTTCAGGAACAATAGAGGTCTGTCTGCGCTTGAAGCCTGTTTTCACTCTCGTCTCATTCTGCACAAAAGCTGCACTTCAGATGAAACACACAACTGCAGGAAGGAGGATGAGACTTATCCTCTGACATCTTCAACGTTAAACCATTACAGCCATAGAGACCTGCTTCATTTACAGCCCTGGAAGTAATCAAGGAGACCACCGGTGTTACCGTTCAATGAAGACCTGCATTTAGTCCTGACATCCTCATCCTTCCAATCCTTAATTCTGAGTAAAATGTTCAGATCAGCTGGTTTTCAGCCTGATATGTAGCGGTGAAAGAAAGTTTTTGGACACCCAATGCATTTGAGATACATTGCATTAAGAATCACTCAGTCATTGAACTCGTCAATTATTGTTCCATTGTCCATCTGTTACGTGACTAAAATGTAAAGATTCTGTTTTACTGTAAACTTGTATAAAATACGTTAATACATTTTAAAAAGTTGGCAACAAAACGAAAGTACAACCAAGTAGTCTTGTCAGTTTATCTGTAACCTAATTCATTGTATTAATCTACAGTAGTGCATCTGTGATATATTGCTTTACGACTCACCCTTAAGTCATCAAATCCATGGTTCGTTCTGCACATGTTCTGTTCCACTGAGGTCAAAGCTGGATGTTTCAGCAAAATCATGAAACACATCCACGGCATGACATGTTAACACTGTCAAGAATTTACTTTTGTTATTTTTTATTGTTAACAATGAACAAAAAGATCTTGCATTTGTTTGTGTCTGTCTGATGCAGCCACACTTTTTGAAACAAAAAAAAGATTCATGATAATATTTGACATTGTGTAAAATTGTTTTTTTCCCCCACCACTTTACACACGAGTCACACAGAGTCACTGCAAATTCACAGACACATACAGCACATGTTGTCAATGTGGAAGTTAAACTGTGAACTAGAGGTCGACCGATGGTTTTTAAGGTTTCAACATGACTGAGGTAGACAGAGACATGGACAGACTTTATCTGTCATTCCAGATTTTACATCAAAACTAAATTTCTCTCTTCCCTTGTTTCTTCTTCTTTTTTCTCTCTTCCCCTCTCTCTACCTTACGTGTGTCTATGATTGGCTGTCTCTGGCCCGCTTGCTGTGGGCCGTTGAGGTCACTTTATCTTGTATGTATGTAACTGTATTGTTGTCTTGTGAAAAATCAAAAATAAAATATAAAAAACAAAAAAAAACAAAAACTAAATTTCGATGCTGTTGGCTCAGCAATAAATAAAACAGGCACTACATACATACAGGATAGAATAAATATGCATATAAAAACTATGTGTGAGGTATAAAAAAAAAACTATGGTTCTCTGACAAAAAACTAGTAGTGACATGACCCCAACACTAACACTGATCCAGTGGATGTGTTAACCTATCCACCAACCCAACAAAAAGACAACTTACAAACCTACAACTTAATTTTGGGCCAGTTGTCCCTTAAGTATGTGGTATTAGAACAGAACAAAGTCACCTCCAAGTGTTGACATGATGAATTATGCACGTCTGAACTGAATTACCTTTCACTTTGTTCGAAACTGGATTATTGTTGCATTTGTCACATCATTTCTGGTTTACCTTGGCTTAAAGGAAGAGCATTAGTAAAACGACCTTTAACCTTACAATATCCATTCTTTTTTAGGAACAGCGATCCTAAGCCTAAAATTAGGTTAGTGTTAGAGTTGGAGGCAGGATTAGTTTTAAACCGAAGGATTGTGACTCCAATATGTATGTTATATGATGCTTTTTGAGGGCTAATATTTTGCAGTTTCTCTATTTAACATGTGACTGAAACACAATTTAAACTACCCCGCCTCTGAAATGAAGCCAATGTTTCAGTAGGATAAAGTGTAATACCACTCACAGCCACTAGATGTTGCTCCAAAAATTCCTGGTGCCAACAAACTAACGCTGAACCTCCCTGTAAACGGAAAAGAGCATTATTTTTTCCAGTCTCACTCATTTTATTTGGCATTTCTATAAAATTGAACAAATGTTCATCTGTAAATGTTTCCACTGTTGATCATGTGTCAGGTTGAACAGAAGCTTTGACGTCTGCAGAATAGGACTGTCGGAGCTTCTGTTTATTGAATAAAATATCATTTTTCCTGACAGACAGTTGTGGTTAATAGATTACACAAAGAAGACTGTAAAATGACTTTGTTTGTTTTACCAAGTTTGTAACCTGAGCGTTAGCATTAGCTCACCCATTGTGCAGCTCCTCAAATGTCCAAATATGGTCACTTTTGCTCCAAAAAGCCAAAGTGGCAACGACCAAAATGCAAACCATTGCCTTCCAAATGGCAGTTCAGAGAATGGTTGATACCAAAGCTCCTCAGTCCAGCCTAAGGGCAACCCAGTCCTAGGGAACAGATGCTTTTAGAGTAATTTGTTTTCTAGAAAATAACAGGAGATGCAGAATTTTTAGACCTCACATAATGAAACAAGTTTTACATGTTCAACAATACTCAACTAATGTTTGGAATTAGAGTTCAGAGATGAGTGTTTGGGGGAATAACCCTGATTTTCAGCCACAGCCTTCATGTGTCTTGTCATGCTCTCCACCAGTCGTTCACATTCCGAGGCAGCCCCACAGTTTCCTCATCACAAAGACGACATGACCAGGATCACCACCCTCAACCTGGAGGTATGAGGAAATGTAACGGCACACATGTTGAATACAGAAAGTAAGATAGAAGTGTATGTCTTCAGTACCAGATAGAGTTCAATGTAAATTCTCCATCATTAGAAATTGAAACATACCATGTTAAGCAGCAGACATTACATTTGAGGACTTACACACAAGAAATGAATGTGTTTTCTTTCCGTCTTGGTCTTTATTTTTGCCCTTCTCCTGAACCAATTCCCCTAGCGAAACTGTAACCATGACATTGTTTTGCCGTCTGTCAGACTACCCCACATGACACTTCAGGCCGGGGTATCCTGAGCATCACAATGTGCCGCCCCGAACAAACACTAGACAGTCATTTTTTTCAGAGCAGCATGTATGAAAGTGTTGCAATTTTGTATGAAAGCTTCCCTCTGTATGCGACCAAATGACAGACAACTAAATCATGGGAATCAGTTACATTCAGTTATACTTCTGCTATTTTGCTGCTGCTTAAACTGCCTGTCTCTATATATGAATCGTTCAAGATCCATCATGGTCTCAAAACTGTTCCACTTTATTATAGTCTCGGTCTGACGTTCATCTCAAACAAAGAGCACATGGGATTTTATTTCAACACACGTCAAAGTTACATTTGTAGACATGAGTAAATGCTCTATCCAGATTATTTGTGAGCATCATCACTGTGAAAAGAATCTTTCACACATTTCTCTTCATATCAACCTTCATAGACTTATTCCAACATTAAGGACAACAGTGTATTGGGGGTGTATAGTTCCCTGTTTTTTATTCATCATATCGTGGGTATGTAAAGACCTTTAGAAACTGAATTCCCCTAAATATTATATTACTTCTTTGGATTAATAAGAATAGATTTGCTTATATCATACCCTAATCTGTGTAATATAATATAATTGAGAAACTTTCCTATATTGTCGTTGCTGTGTATCTGGTCTGGTCTTGGTCTTGTTTCTGGTCTTGGTCTTGT
>JAPQRQ010000009.1:18370098-18385507 GCA_037367365.1 Apogon talboti
ACGCGTCTGTGCTCCCGTGCGTAAAACGCCGTCGGCCGTGACAGACCATGTGCGTTCTGTCACAATCAGTATCTTCAACTCTGTAAAATTGTTTATGGCCGGACAATGGATGGACAACAACTGATACCAACAGTTAAGGCATTGGACTAAAAAGGGACTGTCTTGCGTTCAATGGTGAAATATAATTTATATTACAAAAAATAAATCTAAAATAACCCTGAATTTTATATTGTTGCCCAAAATTGTAGTTTGCAAATCGAGTAGTTAAACTACAGTGGCCCTGAAGTGACGTGGCACAAAATATGAATATAGTTTAACTACCAGAAAGTAACTACATGTAGTTTAACACCTACATGTAGTTTTAAGTCTCCCCAACACTGGTTAAATTCATGTTAGATTGATAGTAACTGTCCGCTGGTCACAGCTCAGACTCTAATATGACTTGGATTATATATTATGTGCATGTGTTGACAGCTTTAGAAATTCTTAGATGGAATATCAGACCAGACACCTGTCAGTGTCTCCTTTCCATTTATTTCTTGAATTCTTAGGTCGACTGGTAACACCACCGTCTCCTCCTGTCTTCCACCAGCTGTCATCATCATTTGGATTGGACTGTGTGTGTGTTTTTTCCATGTGTTGTTTCCATTTATCAAATCACTCCATTTTCCTTTAACCTCTGTTACTGTGTGACCGTCTGCTGACACAGTGTTAATTACAACATCTCAAATATTTTACATTTCTTTGTTTTCAATCTGCCTGTGTCACCAGTACTAACTCTGGAAAATCATGTTTACCTTTAATTTATTAAATTATATAGTACGGTATATATTTTTTCTTCTTACAGTATTTTCACAAATCCTAACAAGAGTTTAAGGGTCACTACCTGTGCTAATATTAAACAAACATCCACACACTTCCAACTTTGCTGCAGTTAGAATTATAGATTATTTAAATGTATACTTTTTCTACATTATTCACTCTGGAATGAAAAACTAAATCATACTGTCATCCAGCTACACAGGAAATGGAGTTGCATACTGCAGAAAAGACACAAACTGCCATTTATACATGAAGAGGAAGTGAAAATCAAATATTTTACTATGGAACTGGAATAGTTTCTTTTTTTTATTTTTGTTTACTGATTTTCACTTTAACTCAATGTCTGTGGAAAATGAAAGGTCAAGGAAAAACTGTCATCGTTGCT
Source organism: Apogon talboti (assembly GCA_037367365.1). NCBI lineage: Eukaryota > Metazoa > Chordata > Actinopteri > Kurtiformes > Apogonidae > Apogon > Apogon talboti. The sequence continues at coordinate 18,371,306 of JAPQRQ010000009.1, forward strand.
TTTACAGACAAAACATGACAGTGTGATGTGTTTCCATTCATACAATAATAATGTACGATTGTGTAGAAGTAATCCAGAGTAATTAAAACATGTTACTCACTTTGAATAATCCCATGGAATACCGTAGAAATTGCATATAATGTCATAAATTATGTAATCCTGAATGAAATCTGTTTTTAAAGGAACCAGGCCAACACTGTTCACCATTCAAAACAAGTACAGATTTGGGTGGTAAAGACTGGATTCAAGGAGAGTTTTTACATATTTCCTTTTTTTTTTGCAACTTTTTACTGTTTACTTTATATTCCTTACATTGTGAAAATAGATTTGATACTTTCATGTACAGTTTTTGAACAGTTATGCAATGACTAAAGGTAGACAAAAATAATAAAAATGGAAACACTAAAAATGACACAACAGACACAAGATGACAATGATGCAAAAAAGTGGATGCAACACAAAACACACTGCTGCATCTCAACGCAAAAGAAAAAAAAAGACAAAAAACACTAACAATAATTTAAAAGACAAAACAAGATTAAAATTGTGCAAAATATGTAACATGAGGAAGACACAGAAAGACGTCACAAGAGACAGAAATACACAAAACACTTCAGCCGCGTAACAACATAAAGGACAAAAACATGATGTAAAAAACATTACAGATGAAAACACGACGACAGATGTAAAAACGGATAAAGTCAGATAATACAGACAGTACAGAGAGATCAGAGTGTTACTGAAGTGAAGTTAATGTTCATTATTTTCAGTCTGTGGTTTTTTGACTTGATTTGAAGTTAGATTGGTTTAATAATCATACGGGTGATTATATTAATATGGCATGAGGTGCAGTTCACATTGCAAACAAACCGCTGAAAAAAATGTCCCTTAAAGGCCGACTTGACTTTAACACTTGTACATGTTTGTTAGAGTACAGTTGAATCAGTACTTCTATTTCTACTCATGCCTGGTCTTTTGCCACGTCTCAGTGCGTCTATTTAAGATATAAGTTGCATCTTTACTTTTTATTCTTTCAAACGTCCTCTCCCTCTGCCGTCCTGTCTGTCTCTATCCCTGTTAACTGTCTGTCTCTTTATCTGCATATCTTCATTTACGTCCCCCTGTCTCCGTCTCTCTGGGTGGTCTGTGGTCCAGCAGCCTCCTCTTCTCCTTCCAGTGCCGGTGTGAGGGTGTTTTCTGAAAGGGAGGGGGGGTGGTTGGTGGTAGGCATGGGGTATATGTTGGGTATTTTCTTGGAAGGGTGGTGGGGGGGGGCAGTTACTTCCTCACCCTTCACTTCCTCCCCTCCTGGTTTTTTTTTCTTCTGGCTCATAAAGAACATAACGTGCCCACACACCAACCCCGATCCTCAAATCCCTCGTCAACTCCCCCTCGACTTCACCAAAAAATAAAAAGTTTCGGGGTTAACCGCTGAAACACCCGATACCAACACACACGCATGCACACGTACACACTGCCGCCCCCCTGCTCGGCTCTGTGTATGTAAACAGTGGTCGCTCACGGGCGGAATGACAGACAACAAGGCCTGCAAACACACACATATATACAATACAGTCACATTTTACACACACACACACACACACACACACACACACACACACCCAGAAACGTACACTCAGACATATACATGCCACACGCAGAGACTGTCCTCACACTGTCATCAAAGAGCTGCACGTCGCTTCCTCTGCTCCAGTCTGGTAGCCATTTTAGCATCAGCGGCCTGGTTGCGTTTAAGGGGGATTTTTCACCCTCAGATCTGGCAACCACAACAGCCCAGGCTGTAAAAGGAGAAAGCACTGAGTGATTGGCATGTGGTGTACGCAACAATGTCTAGTTCCTTCTTTTTGTGTCTCTAACATGCAGATTACAAAACAGACACCAACATATGTGAGAAAGCATGGAGTTAAATCACTCTCACATGGCTCATTGTTTGCCTGTTGTTAGCTGTAATCCCACACTAAGACGCGGCTGACAACAAAATGCAATGGTGAACGAGTTCTGCCCAGATCTTCATCTGACAGGCTGCAGGGTCGAGATTAAAGGATAAGTGTGGTGATTTTCTATACTTTTGTTGTTGTCGGCAAGTACTATGGAAGGACGAACAGCAGCGATGAATTCATCCTCAAAATGGTTTTCTACATAAATCAGCTCAGACCAGCCTGCCTCCAACAGCCAACCATGTTTTAGCAGTATTTCAAATATGTTCACCTACTGCATTATTCCCTAAAACTACTATAAATGTCTTTAAATGCACAATCCAAATGCAGGATAGAATTACTATAGATAAGCAAGGGTGACCATATTCTGAGTTCCAAAACACAGAAGACACTCGGCTCCGCCTAGTGATGCTTAAATTTAACTCAAAATGTACTCAAAAATCCCTTAGGTTTAATTGATACATAAGTTAAGTAACGGTCCTGTGAAAAACAATGAAAGCTGGACATTTTCATTAATTTATAAATAAAAAAAATGTGGTATTCTGACTCTGCAGGGGAGTAAACTAATGCACCACCTTAACACTTAAAGCATATACGACCAGTATAACTCCTGGAAAATATTTAGTAATTTAGGATTTTTAGAAAGAAGGTGAATGGAAGTGTATGGGAGTTAGGGATTTTGGAGACACCCCCAGTGGTCATCTGTGGTATCACACCTTTAAAATGTGTCTGTTGTCTTTGTTATACAGGAGTCGACATACACTAAATACAGATGTGCTTTATTAAAAATGTACATTTCTAATTTTTATTTTGTGTTAATAAAGTGTTATATTTTTGTATATCTCTGTTTATTTTCCTTGAGAAACTATAGAATGGTCATACTTGATGATTTTCAGACTCAGATTTCAGTTACTTACAGTATTCACTGTTCACTTTTATCTGCTCTTATAAAACCACAGAGAAGTAGTCATGCTTTTTTCTTTTACGGATATGTTCATTTTATTTGGAGAAAAAGCTGTCTTTCTTTCTGACTTCTAAGAACCATTGCTGTGTTCATGGATAACTTCCTTGTGAAATATTTTCACAAGAAACTAGAGGTTTTTTTTATCTCTGGCAAGACCTCATTCATGCATATGTTCACAGTAGCTAATTATTATATTTTAATTTTTTTGTTTTAACTTTTGCTGCAAAATGGGTGGATTGCATACATACTCTCACCCTCTCCCTCCATGTTGGGCCTCTGCTGCCTCTACAGTCTAACTTTGCCAACAGTTGATGGTTGGATGTGATGGGATATGTTGCCATAGAAGATCCTGTAGCATTTGTGATGAAATTAATCTTTTGCTCACCTCAGCTTCTGCTAGTCCTCTTTTTGCTTCTGTTTATTAATGATGACTTCAAGTCCATACTGTGTAACCCTCCCTCGTAACTCTCCATCAAACCTCATACATACCAAGGGCGTACTGCTTATGGAACTCTCTGCCAACCCGCATCTTCCCACCAGAACCAAACATGGTCAAATTTAAGAAAAATGTTAATGATTTTTTATCTCGATCAAAGTAAGTAAAGTAATGTATCAAGTAAAATGAAATGTAACTTTAGCTTAATGGACTGCTTTTCATCAGAAATGACAACATCAAGTGCTGCAAAAAAAAAAAAAAAGTTTGACACAATGCACCTCCTGCAAACCAACCTCTACTGTCTGTAAGTGACTGAAACACATCACTGACTCTCTTGTTGAATGGACAGCATGTTTCTTCTTTAGGAAATGCTAGTTCTTAGATAATCTTTTTGTCACTATTGTCAACATTTATGTGTGGTCTGTTGGGTGCATCTCATCTCCACTGTATAAAGTGATTATTAGACTTCTGAGGTGGTACATAAATAATGCCATAATGCAACAAGAATTTACTGGCTTTATTACAGTATCAACATACAGTATGCTCATTTAGTGTTTGTTTAGTTCCCCTTTGCAAATCTTTTTCCTCATTATGACTATTTTGCTTGTTAGGTGTTAAATTAGGGCACCATTTTAGGCCACAAACTGATTGTGAGAAAAAACCTGAATCTGAACAGCTTTATACTTAATCACGTCACAGCTGATGAGACTTAAAAGCTGATTAGCAGTGAAAATGAATCACGTTGACCGAGCATATGTCCGTAATCTGCGGTGATTATTTCCCAATTCTCACCCCTACGTCCACACACACACACACACACACAGACACCCAGCAGCTGCTCAGGAATTTCTTACTTTGCTTCTCACAGATTACCCAACATGTGTTTCTGGAAGATCATCTCCGATGACTCTCAGCGAAGATTAGCATGAATTTAGCATTTAGCTTGATTAGTCGTTAGCCTGCCTTAAATGACCCCTATGACTCATCATCGCTCGTGGATTACAAAAGCAATTAGCTTTATTAGCAGTTACCAGAGCGTCAGCTGCATTGATGACTCATAATAACTTAAAGATTAGCGTATGTTTAGCAAAATTAGCAAAGCATTAGCTGTTGACCTTGATGAGACAATTGGTTCATGGTTCAAATCATAAGGTCCACTTACATGCAGTTGTTTTTATTTGCATTTTCAATTTGTGCATTAAAAAAACTCAGTGGATATGCCAAAAATTTAAGAAACTCCAAAATACAGACCAGATTTGACACACTAGAGATGCGAGTTGATTAATAAATGCAATGGGAACAGATTTAGTGGTGGGAAGACTAAAGAACAAAACAGAAACATATAATGTGTAAACAGCAGTGAGATGTCACCATGAATGAAGAGCTGCAGAAACAAAAGGCCATTTTTCTCATGTCTATCAGCCCCTCAATTTTCAGCTAATGTGGTGTGTTACTATATGAAGTATTACAGATTTATATTACAGATATTATAAAAGATACCTTTAGAAAAATACCCACAGTATAAGAGTTCTGATCTCACTGGTTCCTGTTGCAGATCCCCTCCATTCCCTCCACATGTCTGTCAATGAAACCAATACTCACATGTCCAGTAAATTTGTTTGTGATTTTGTTCTTTTTTTGGATTTGATTCTGGTTGCTTTGGGTGACATTTTTATAAGCTGTTTGTTATACAGTATACAGGAGCAGGTCAGCATATCACAGAACTTCAGGCTGCATTCAGGTTCCTTTTAAGGTAGATCTGGTATTGAAGGTGGCAACCTGTCATTGAATCAAACCACATTTGAAAAAAAATCTGACAAATGTATAACTGACTCATGTCTGAGTGGAAACCAGTTTAAATGGGAGCAGAATTAGAGTTATATCAGGCAGATGCATCTGGTTCCCTGGGGAGAAGTGAAGAAGTCAAATGGTGCAACTGTTCCCACAGGCCTACCATAGTTTCAACACACTGTGAAAAGCACTAAAATGACACTTACTCAATAGTTCAAACTGCTTTGTGCACAATATCTAGCTTAAAAGTACATTGATTTATGCAAAATGCAGGTGTAGTTAGGTAACCAATGAATATGATCAGATTTCTGTGTTAATACATTTGTTTTTTTGGGGGCCTGAAGACATAGTCAGACTTTTTGCTTCGATGAGACATTCAGGACAGTAGAACAACAACTACAAAGGAGAAATAAAACTTTAATTCCACCAAAACATGGTTTTGTACAAGAAATCTAGAAAGTTTCAGGCAAAGAATAAACTTCATGGCTCTAACAGATTTCTGATTGGATGCATGGGCCATTTGCTGCCATTGTGCACACCCTCCAGTTAATATAAATATAGAGAAAGGTGACAGATTAAAGGAAAACTGTCTGCATGTCCAGTTACCTCTTTGCATAACTTCATAACATCTACTGTCAAGTTGTTAAAAAGTTAAAAGTCTGTTTTCCTGCAGCTCCATGCTTCTCCATGGAGACAGTTTCATATACTATAATATAATCTACACACACAAATAACGCTGGGTGACTAATCATAACAGAAATGTTAGGCAGACACTGACACATCAACACCTTCTTTTGACAGTTCTGCTTTTCTGTGGTTTTTGAAGGTCGCTGAGTGTGAGAGAGAAAAAAGCAAAAATACAGCTCTGATTATTTCAGTTTGTCTGCGTGAGAATCACGTCACTGAAAACAGTTCCTTCTTCTTCTCACGCAAAGGACCCAACTGACCCACTTCCTGTGAGTCCTGCAGGAGGGAGTTTGTGCAAGCGCGGGGTCCGTGTTTGTCAACGCTGTAGCCTAAACCTGTGTTGTCTTTTCTCCGCTGTGTCTTCATTCACTTTCAACAGACTCTTGACCAACCTGCAGCCGCACACAGCTGCAATCAAACACTTTTCACTTTTGCACAATGTTTGTCGGCCACTTCCCAAAACTCTTTGTTTGCTGCTGAAGACTGTGTGGCAAACAACCCTGTAGGATGTGCATACACTGCCCATGTGCAAAAGTGACTTTGTGCCGCCAGATTACAATGAGAATGTGTGCATAAATAGCTCAGCTCATGCATTTTGGATTAATACAAATGAGAACGCCTATTCTGATGAGTTTCTTATAGTTTGCATCTCATTAATGTCACATTCGTACCTTTTCCAAATTAATTTATCCTTCCTTTTTCCAGGCAAGACATTGACTACATTAACATTTTTTTGCAATGTGAAAGAGGAACAAGAAAAATGGCAATTAACAGTTTATGGAAATTTTTGTTTTCATATTAGGGATTTTACAAAATGTTCCCCCTTTTCTACATACGCTGTATATACATGTAAGAGCATGCAGCTAAAGTTGGAAGTGTACAATACCTACTTACTGCTTCTGAGTATATTGGACAGCAGATCCATAAAATTACTGCAGTTGTTTCAGCCTCAGCTGTGTGCATTGAATGGCATATGCTCTGTGAAGCTGACAGTGGGTGATGCATTTTAGGTGAAAGGCCCGAATCCTTTTTACTGTTGTTTTGAGCAGCGTTGAAATGTGTTTAACACCATTTACTCAACTACTGTAACTTATTCAAAGTAAAATATGATGCACTTGTACTTAAGCTTTTTCTGTTTTGTGCATCTTTTAAATCTCTACTCCACTACATCTGAGACACATATTGTACTTTTTACTCCATCTTTATTTCCTTTTGCAGTTTTTCATCTCCCTCCTGACTAGTGAAGACCACATGTCTCCCAATGTTTGAGTGTTTGTGATAAACTGGAGGATGAAGCGTTTCATTTATGGATCAAATTTCCATTCCTCCTCCGTCTTAATCTAAATAAACTCTTTAAAACCCCCTTGGATTCACTGGAAAATGCATTGTCACAAAGCTGAAAACAGGGATGTTTTTCTGTGCGCAAGAAAAGTTGACTTTTTATAAATATGTGGTTGTTAGAGGACAGTGACACTACAAACATATGTTGATCTAGCAGAAGATGATCCATTGCTGTACATTAAACTAACAACTGTTAATAAACTAGTGCAAATGAACTCCACATCAAAGGTGTACGGTGGAGAAATTTATCAAAAACAATAGTTGTTATAGGAAAACAGGTACACTGAACATATTACTACAAAATACTACTTTTTTGCTAATAAATACTTTTACTTAAAGGGGCTATATGTAGTATTTCCGCTTTGAAATATTTTCCGAAGATAAAGTTATTTATTATAACCACATTTTCTTCATGTCCAGGCATTTCACTTTAGCGCTGGGACACAAAGAGGAAATAATGTTCTAAAATATTGGAGAAAACCCACTTATATGATTATTTCTGCTGGCTGAGGGCTAATATTAATGAGAAATTTTAACATTTCACGTTTCAATGAGATCTGTGCATTTTCTCCTCCTCTAATGACTATAGTTTCAGTGTATCAAAAAGTTACAAACTCATCCTTTCGCTCCCCGACCTCGCTGTTGCGTCTCTTCCCTCTTTTGCTGCAGATCACACTGTATGTCACGTGCCAGTCCGTCCGCCGCTGTCATATGGATCTCATTGTGATAACGACCGTGTGGTGGCCGGCTTGCCCTCATTGTTCCTCTGACTGTTTACCCACCGCTCTGCCATGCACTGTGACTCCACTCCATGCATATTTGGACTTGTATGTATAGTTTTCAGTCTGTTTGAAGCCCTGCACTGTCATTTCATACAGAGTGTGAGGTCCTGCCTGCAGCACGTGTCACCGCCAGTACCAGTCACGTAGGTCTTAACACGCCTTTTAGAGACACTGAAACAACAGAATAACCCCAAAAAATGTCCTCCTGTTGTATCTCATCCTGAGTATTCCTTAATTTCTGAAGGTTTGTTTTGATAGTTGATTTTATTCGCCCAGACATGAATCATGACGGTAAAAAGTGAAATGTTCAGATTGATTCATGCGCAAAAGATGTAGGTTTTGCAGCTTTAAGTATTTCAAATATTAAAACCCCGACTTGTGAAGCCAGTTAGCTTCTCAAACTGTCTCCAAACCCACATTGTCTACTGTATACTATGAAATTCATGCTTTAGCGAGCATTATTCTGGTTACTTTCAGACACATTTAAATGATGTATTGGAAAGCATTTTTAGTATTTCTTGTTTAAGTTTGTGGTTATTTGTGAATGCATTAGGACTAAAGTGCATAAAGTTTATTCTGAGAATTTAGACACTGAAAGTGTAAAAAATCATAAAAATACATCTGAACATGAAACCTGCACAAACTCTACAGTGTGTTTGTCTGTCTGTCAATAAAGTTCAGCAAAAACTACAGCACTGAAACCTGAAGGAAGGGGAGAGCGTGGACCAAGGATATACAGTACATATTATAATTTGGAAGAGATCACTGAGAATAGAAGAATATGCATGTTATGAGACGTTATCAGTGAAAGGGAACATCCTCTAGTTTTTGTATTTATATCTAAATTATATCACTTTATACAAATATGACCCGAACCCAGAGTTAAGTGCATCACATCCAAGTTTCATGGAAATCAGTGGTGTAGGTTTTGTGCTAAAAGATGGAGTGACAAAAACACAACAAAAACAACAGTAAAAAAACATACTGTAATGCACATACATACATAAATACAACCATACATACATATGTACATGAACGAATGAATAAGTGAATAAATAAATACAAAAACAAACAAACAGCCTCCTTGGTAGTTAGTAAAAATATTAGATGATTCCAAATTCATTAAATTGCTAATTATAAAGCAACGACTAACTGCAGAAATATACAATTTAAAACAGTGTGCACAAACACACAGCCTATACACACATCACACCACCAAAAGTTCCCAAGTTTTGACTGTATTTTCATGTCACTAAAGTTCAGACTAATCAGTCTGTAAATAGTTTAGAGATGACATTATCGTCTTTGCTACAAGTGGAGAGGATGTGTGGGCGGTTGATATTTGATGTGAAGGCCAGTTCTCATTAATAAAAAAAAGCCTGAGTTAAACTGAAACTAGCTTAAAACATACTGTATTTTACATCAGAATATTTCCACCAGTCTGTTTCATGGTGCGACTCACAGGAGTCACAGTTTAGAATTACAGAGCACAACACTGTCGTCATTAACAGAACTTTCAATTAATTCGCACACATTATGTTTTCTCATGTTCATATCCTGTTGCTGCAACTCAGTGGCGTTTGGCTGATTGAAGCACTTGTCAGGGGACTGGTTTTGTCAGATCTCATAACCATATTAAGAACAAATTTGGACTATTTTCTGGCATTTATTTAAACCCCTTTCTCAGCTCGTCACATGTATTATATATGCAACATTATAAGTGCAAATTCAGCATTTTCCTCCTTTAATAATCCAATTTGATTCACTGTGCTATCACTCTTATACTGGCATTCCTTTTGCTTTTTTCCCACCTGTAAACAGTGATGTATTATTTTCCTGCAATGACCTCATACTATACCAGTAATCCAGCTCAGTGGATCAAACTGTGACAAATCTGTTGACGTCTTCTCCTGCTGCAACATCCTCTTTCGATACATTATGGAAGAGGGTTTTAAAATGCAGATTCATTATGACTAATATTGATTTGACTCAATGTAAATCATCAGGAGAGGGTGATTTGGTTTATTTGTCGTGCTGCGAGGCCTATTCAATACACATTTTCCCTGCATATTGCTGTCTTGAAATAGTTATAAAGTCTTTAAATTCTCCGCCCACGCTGTTAAGGTACCACACTGTGCTGTTTTTAATCAGGTTTAACAGCAACAGCTCAGAGTGAAAGGGCTCAGTCAGCATTCAGACCACACGCACTCACATACACAACGATCCGACTTCCTCCGCGCAGGCCACTGTCTCTATCGGCTTCCTGTGTGTCTGACAAAACAAGCGAAAAACATTCACTTTCACACACTTTCACTTCGCCTTCCTGCAGTGGAGCATGGGAAAGAGGAATTTAAAAAAAAAAAAAAAAGAAAATAGTAGACGGATCATTAAGGAAAAAAGTCACTGCACGTTTGACTTATTCTGAGCTCAGTGAATCCAGGGCAGAGTTTGAGCTGACAAAAGTTCAACCATCTGAATGTTTAACCGGGACAAGTGTCAAAACGAGGCTGGAAATGAGACTGAAATCATGCATTTGTTCTAAATATAAGTGAAAATTCTAAGATAATCATAATTTTGGCACTGATGTTTGTTTTATTGTTCCTCCTGTCATTATACATGGATGGGAAGTGCATATTCTTTATTATTTTCACCCCGTAAAGGACTATAAAACCACAAGCGCCCAAAAGCATTTACAGATCTAAAGTGTTTAATAACTTTTCAACCATTAATCCTATCTATACATTCAATAATTCAGGTAAAATGCAGTCCTTTTGTGATGATCAGATATGACCCACTCGGAAGTTCAGAGGATGGAAACACCGTCATCTTCTGCAAGATTACTTCACCCACGCAGTTTGACAAATGACAGTGGTTGTAGACACTTATTTTTATGCTTAATTTATTATATATTTTGCTGAAAAAGTCACACTCTCTTCATTTCTCTCTGTTTTGATATCATAACCACTGAATTTAGTTGCAGCATTTAAGAATAATTTCATTGTCAGTGAGTTAAATATAGGGGAAATACTTGATTTTCACTGAAAATGCAAAATACAGTGGAAATATTATAATATATGGTGATTAAAAAAAAAAAAAAACTTAGGAAAGGTTGAATGTTTAGAGCCTGTACTTTCAGTTTAATTGCAGTAAAGAAGTTGAATCAGAACTTTTATACATTCACCATTGTCCTTCTTACAAAAGTCTCTGCACCTGTACATGAGTAAAGACTATGTGGACTTCTTCCACTTCTGTTAATGTGTTCAGGCTTTTGGGAATTTTCACTTTGATCTGAACCAAAAAGTGAGAAACGGGTAAACCTTGGTCTGACTAAAACAGCTGGTCTTGGTCAAACTAAACCATGGTTCAGTCCAAATACATTGTGAAATTATGTGCAGTCACTTAGTGAAATGAATGGTCAGAAGAAAAGAAAAGATGCAGCAGAGATGGAGAATAGAAAAGAAAAAGAGATGCAGCCAAATTTTTCAAAATAATATTGCATTACATGTGGTATTAAAATGTGATCTGTCTCCAGATCAGAATAAACACATAATTCAGAGTATAAATGTGTTGAATTTCAGTTGGATCTGCTGTAACCCAGTGAATGCACTTTGTACAGTGTTGTATTATTACATCGTAAGATTCCAAAGTCAAGTTAATTCATTTAGTCCATGTAGCTCATTTTCAGCTGATTTAATGTAGCTCATTTACAGAATAGTTGCAGTCTGAACAGTGTACATATTTGTTTTTATGCGGATAGTATTTACATTATTCCAATATGAATTTTATCACAGTTTAACAGCAACCCAGACATTGCCTGACATTTACAGTTCTCGTTGATCCATGTTTGAAGTCCATAACTACGTCATCGTCTGACTACTACTAAGCATTTACATTGCATTACAACTGCCCGACAAGATGAATATGAAAAAAAAATCTCTGCAGACGCTGATGAAAAATGAGACACTTAACTTCCACGTCAAAGCAAAATGAAAACATGTCAAATGAAGACACATCAAAACAAATAAAAGCTCAGGTTGTGAGGTGACTTGTCTGCAAAGAAAACAAGTAAAACATCTAAAGGTTCATCATAAGGATAAAGATAATAATCAGTAAGACACAATGACAGCAAAATGCATCAATGCACAATGACTCATTCATTTTTGCACTTTTATTGTCACAGATTATGTTGTTGTTGCATTTTTTTTGGATGTGTGTGAGGCTTTCTTAGCAGTTTTAATGCACTTGATGCATGAATATAAATAAATCATACACACTCTTATGTTTACTTGTCTTTTACTGAATTTTTAGCCTATTTTGCATGGCTTAAAGTGTCTTTATGCGCATGTGTGGAGCCTAATTGTCCTCATGTTGGAAAAAAAAACCCTATTTGTTTTGGTCCTTATCACTTTGAGATGCCACCAAGATTATCAGGAAAGACTCTGAAAGACTCAAAGATGTCATTGTGTCTAAAATCATGCAGGAGACATCTGGAGTAGCATCATCAACATTTTAATGAGACGGAACAATGAAAATTTATTGTATTTGTTTGCAAATTTGCTCAGTAGTTTAAACAGTATTAGTTAAAGTAGACAAAAAATGAATCAAATTCTTATGTTGAAAGAATTATTTCTATGTGAATCACTTTGTTTACAGACGAAATAGCCGTTTCACTGTTAGTTTACATCATGGTTTAATGTTAAATCATCATAACTACATCAAACCACATTTGACGAAAATGTTCTGCGTCTTAACACAAACCATTCATCCATGTCTCACTTTCTACAGCTGAAAATTACAACAATCACGTCACTTCAAAGGCTTTTTTTTTTACAAGCCTGGAGCTATTTATAACCATCTTTTCTTCTAAATTGACCGTCACATTAGCGTTTCACTTCCTCCTCCACCGCAAAGACGTTAACATATGTGTGTGGTGATGAATTTACTGGTTGTCACAAACATGAAGCAACTCCGGCAGATTTTGATGATGAAGTCCATGAAGACAAAAACAACAACAACAAGTGGACATGCTGCTGCTACTTAGATCATTCCTGCTCACGTAACGAGGTGAAGATTAAGAACAATAGGTCTTATGTAAGAGTGTGTTACTGTGTGTGTATGGAGCTGATTAGTCCAGTCAGACGGACTAATTGATTTTGGCAAAGAGAGTCTAAAGCTGTTCTGAGGAAAAGGGGCAACATGTGTCTCTACAGTGTGTGTGTGTGTCGGTGTGTCAGTGTGTGTGTGTGTGTTGGATCCATCTGTTGTGGTCTTTGTATCCGGTGAAATGTGGAGGCGTCTGTATGAGGGGGGCGATTGGTCGGAAGCAATCCCTCCCCCTCTGCATTACTTTTCCTGGACATTTATTTCAGCTCTTTAATGAATTCAATAAAACAGATTATTATAAAAAAAATCAACATATCATATAGTAAGACCCAAAGACTAGATATAAAATTTACTGAATACAGAAATATGGACATCATTTTTCATGTTTTTTTTTTATCTTAAAGGATCTCTATGTAGTATTTCTTGTTTCAAATATTTAAAAAAAACCCTAAAATTATCATTATAGTGTTTAGAATAAGTAGCTCTAATATTCTGCCACAGATACCAGTGCATTGGGTTATAGAAACAAGTGACAAAGTGATAAAATCTATAAGCACTGTTGTTATTTTCTCCACTGGACACAATTCTAAATTAAAATAATGGAGTGTGATGATGAAATGGCAGCGTTTTTTCTATATGAGTGAGTTTGATTATGAAGCTTAAGAAGGTATAAAGTTATTATGTGGTGTTATATTTTTTGCTAAGTTTCCATTTGTTGATCCACAGTTCAAACTAAACTGTGACAGTTCTGACCTGGTTTGTTCGATTTCAAACAGATCTTTAGTGCAGCTACTGACAACACAAACCGTACAGAAAACAGAGGTGATTTGTGGTTTTACTGTGGCTTTTTTCAGTCTAAAAACAGAGCTAAGCTAACAGAGCTATAATGTAAACTATCAGCTGATGCAGCACATCTAAGTGATGTTATTGGCATCAACACACTGTCACCACTAGGAATGGGCATTTTAATCACGTCAATGATGTCTTCATTAACGTGTGGCCTCCCACAATCCAGAATAATACACGGGCGGCCGTGGCTTAGATGGTAACCAAAGGGTTGGCGGTTCGAATCCCACTCTGTCTAAGTCATGAGCTGTTGTGTCCTTGGGCAAGACACTTCACCCACCTTGCCTCCAGTGC
>JAPQRQ010000009.1:18392505-18420251 GCA_037367365.1 Apogon talboti
TCAATAATGTAAAGCGCTTTGGGTGCCTTGAAAAGCGCTATAGAAATCTAATGCATTATTATTATTATTATTATTAATAATAATAATAATAATAATAATAATGTAATAATAATAATAAACTGGAGAAACTATCAAAATGGTTTCAGTCTTCTGTCTGAAGTTCAAGGCCTTAAGTTTCATAAGCCGCAGGTCTTTTCCATCACAAGTTTTGGATTTTTCCCAAATTTCTAAACCTCTGATAACTCATTCCCTTGGAACTCATGTCCTATTTGTTGCCTCTGTGTTCATTTGCACCTACATCACACTTGCAAAGACCAATCATTTATATGTATGCATTAGGTCATTATTACAACAAGCTGAACAGTCCCATACCTGCTTCATCTAATGGCACTGTACATGCATTTGATTGTTCCTCTGTTTTTTCTTATAAAAGGTTGTAAATAAGATAAACATTTCCAACAATTTTTTGAGGTCAGGCTGAAGGCAAACAAACATTAAGTGTCAGTAATAAATCAATCTTTTTAGAGGAAACTGCATGACAAAGTACAGATCATGATGCTGGAAGTTCCTGCAAAATGTATTCAGTATTTACCACAAGGAGACAGAAAGTTCACAAAGAAACACATAATTGTTTCTTTTTCAAATAACAGATATATTTGGAGTAAAAAGTTATCATTAGTAGGAAAGGAATGATACAAATTTAACTTTTACTGGATAATTACCTAGAAATAGTCACTACTCTTGCAAGAAAAAAAAAACTGCGTAAGTATAGTTTTCCAGACATTTGTTGCCCAATATTGTAAAAATAAGCTAAGCTTTAATGCTTCTATTTTTAATATATCTGCCCTAAAATAGCAAACTCACTTCCTCAGCGTGGAGAAGTGTTGCTCTGACATGCAACAGCACTGAAATCTGATCAGCGTGATCTTAACTTTACCATATATTCCCCTTTTATTTCATTAAATTTGTCTTCACTTTAACACGTGCTGAGTTAAAATATTTCTTGAATATTTATTTATTTATTTATTTTTTACCACCAACTCTATATCATGTCTAATCGTGAATGAGGTAGTAATTTCGGACACAAGGTGAAATTTTCACTTCAGCTCTGACTCATAACACCACAGATTTTATTAGTCTTAGTTCTTTTCCCATCGTTTACTCTTCCTCACGATGACACAGCCTTTCTGATCAGCAGATTAATAAAATGCATACATTGACATTTGGAGTTTTTCGATGTTTGCACACGAATCTGAGTTGAGACGAACTGGTCAGCGTGTGACTAATGAACCCAAACACACGCACACACACATACGCAGCGACACATATAAACATAGTCGTACTTCTTTATTTCAGACAGACCAGGCTGACTAATATGTGGAGCTGGAAAGCACCAAACACACTGCTGACGTCTTTATTCGCGCTGTGGTCGCTGAACATGTTACAAACACACGTAAACAAAAGACAAACTGATTTAGACGGATTAAGGACACAACTGATGTAGATGTGGATACAGTCAAATAACCAAGTTTTATTGGAGGCTTTTTTTATCCAATAAATAGAAGAATGAAATCTATGTGCATTCCAAGAGACACACATCTAACCTTTGATAAGGTGAAACAAAAACTAATTAGTAAATCCACTTTCTCTGAAATCAAGTTAATATACAGGCCCAATCCTAATTCATCCCTTGGCCCTCCAATTACCCTCACCCCTTGGCCCTTGCACTTGGTACTATCCCTTTAAATGGAGTTAGGGATAGGGGTTGAAACATTCCCCTATGAAATGGAGCCCTGTTACATCATCAGCGGTCATCGATGACGCTATAAACAGAAGCGACAACTTTGTTTCCAAAAGAATTCACCATACCATCATCAGCTGTAACCGTCTCTGTCCCCTGGGCTTTGGACATCCACAGAAATGTGGTCTATAATACATTGAAATTGCATTAAACAGACAATCAAATGGTTATGTATGAAAAAAATACGTACATTTGTGATTTTTTTTCATCGCACTGCTACACTTTTTAGCTGTGTTTACCTCTATCTTGCCGATGATTCAAACAGAATTATGGGAGATTTGTCATTTGTAGTGTGGTCCTGAAAAATCTCCGTTTCGAGGGCCAAACAGCCCTCCCCCTTAGCCCTTCCCCTCTGATTCATGGAGAATCGGGAGAATCTGTCAAGGAGCAGTAAAAAAAAAAAAAACACCTGTAAAACATGTCTAAACAGATTCAAATTGACAGATGTCTTCTGTTTCGCCATTTTTGCCTTTATTTTCTGTTTTTCTTTTCTTTTTTTGCTTGAATTTAACCATATATGATGTGTTCATAGTGCTTCTCTATTGTGGTAAAACAATAACCCAAAATAAAAGATAGATTTATCATTTTTGCATCATCCGTTTCTTCCTTTTGGTTTTATTTTGTGACATAACACAGACTTCTTATATTGTCTTTACTGTTTTTGTTCTGTTTTTGTGTTTATTAAAGGATTAATTTCACTCTCCAGTATCACATATGTTTTTGCTGTCTTTATTTAAATCTTATGTCAGTTTTAAATTTTTTAGTCTTAGGATTTTTGTCTCTTTCTGTTGTTGCATTGCCTTTTGTGTTTCTTTTCTTTAATTTGTCTGTGAAACCACTTGTTTTATGCCATAGAAATAAAGACGATATTATTATTAAACCCAGAAGCCTAATATTTGTCCCAGACATTAAACATTGCTTTATAAATTTATAAAGGGGGCCTGTGGATGATTTCCCCAACACTCTTATTCACATCTCCAGGCTAGTTTATGTTGTAGTTACCATAAAATCTAAATCAACTGCATATCAAATGAATTATTGCACAAATGTGTAGGAAGATGTGGAATTGTCCTCCTCCAAACTCCATTTATGTTGAAATTTGACTCAGAATGCGTCCGTGTGATCGACATATGCAACATGTTGGGAAACACATTCTGCTTTGTTCCTGGAAGGTGAGCAACTTATGAGAAAGCTTCCAGATTTTCTTACATTTCAGTGCCCTGTAGGTCATTTATCACATTTCCTTTAAGTGTCAGGACGAATGTAATAACACACCTGCAGAGACACACAAGACAAACAATGAAACCTGAAAATATCATTCAAAAGTAAGAGAGGAGTTTGGGAATCCTGCATTTGTCAGACAAATCTGACTGTGTTACATCTATATTTGGAATTTTCTGTTTGCTTTCAGTTCCTTGTTTAACATGACACACACACGTGCTCATACACACACGTCTGTCTATGTTTGTGACGACATTCATCAACTTATTGTATCCTTAGACCATCCATACATGGAAACTGAATGCCTAATACTAATCTATTCCAAAACCAATAACACATTACCTACGTCACCTGTGTTTGTATGTATTGTCAATTTTACTTTCAACAGGAAGTTTTTAACTAATATGCTTTCAATATGATTTCATTTTGCCACAAATTTAGTTTAGAGTTCCACCTCACAACAACAAAGAGAAAAATAGAGAGAAAGAGGGAGAGATCCTACACTACAGTATTTTTTTTTCATATCCGTAATACATTCAGATCCTCTCTACACTGATACTATAGTAATAGTTGTCAATAATCTAAAATGTAACCTGAAGTAATTTTACTATGAATATGGATTTTAACTGTCTTTTTAACTGAAAATCAGGCTCTATTTTACAAATAACAAGCCGCATCATGGACGCCAAAATGAAAGTCATAGGTGACTTGAGAGGTAACTGCTGTGATTTAATGCTGTTCCGGACAACAAAAGGACAGCGACAAAAAGACAGAAAACATTGACATATTTGGATATGTATCTAATACTGTGAACCTACATGGCAGTCTGAGAGAAATCAAATTAGCAAACCTGCTTCTATATGATCCACAGCTAGAGACCAACTAGCTGGAAAGCAGCATGAAATGATACACTGATTGATCCTCATACATATAAATACTACCATTGTAACAATGTGATTCTAGCTTAACCTCATTAAATGAACAATTTTACAAATGCATGTGTACTTCTATTTTTATTTAGAGAAAATGAATAGTTTTAGTTTAGTTTTTATTTAGTTTTAGTGCTAGTTTATGAAGAAAAGATGAAAAATGTAGTGTAACTGCCAAATAACTATGGTAAAATTATTAATAGATGAAAAGAATGAAGGTAAAACAGAACATAATGAATTTTGTAATTGAAAATTGGACTTGCATCTACATAATCTTTGTCTTTTACGGAACTCAAAGGTGTATCGACCCACCGACCCCCTGCTCTGTCATCTGAGCCACAGTTGGCCCACATTTAATACACTTTAATCGTCCACTATAAATGAAAATGATGCTGGTGTTTCTGCCCATGTTCGCTAAGGGTTCATTAAGAGGAAACCGTAGAGAAAGTAGAACAAAGAAGATATTTGATCAAAGAAAATATCCTTTATTTTTAGAGAACTGAAATAAAGCTTGACGTCGACTTAGACTTTGGCGAGCTGTAACAAACCATCAAAGCATGTTGAATCTTCACTTTTTGTTGGGTGTAATTACAGAACATGGGTCAAAATGTTCTGCTTTCTTGGAAAAATTATGTTTGCACTTTAAAGTTTTACCAACTATTAGTAGAATGAATGAGGTTTTACAGCAGCTTGTATCTGCAGTGTAGCATTACGTCCATCCTGTCACCGTATCGTCTTCATTCTAGATCATTTCATTAGGACACTGGGAGGTTTTTCCCTGCAGCTGCATTTGTGTTGTGTTGTTCAGCATTGTTGGAAACTTTCATTTTTATTCTACCCACAAATCTGTGTCCCTGGTAGTTTTTTGTTAACTATTATAACCCCGATTCACACAGACAAAACATGCTCTGTCATCATGTCGTCTTTTATGTCCATTTCCACAGCGATGTTCCTGATACTCTCCCTCTCTGCCGCTCCGGGTCACAGATAAAAGACTTGAGTGTAACATGAGGAACTAAAGATTCACTCACACACACTCTGCAGACTATAGTCATTGTCACCGACCTGTGTGTGTTAATGCGTGTAGCAAAGCCTAAAATCCATCTTAAAATGCAGCTTTGTGTATTCATTGCATATATCAGTGCTTATGTTAGTGCTTCATGGTTGCATTTGTGCTTCATATACTTATGCATATCCCAGTGTGTGTGTGCACTTGTGTTGGCGTTTGTGTGACTTCAAAGTAAGGCATGCCTCAGTCTTCACTCAGCTCACTGTTGATTTCACATGAGATACAGACCAGCGGCATCACAAAGACACGATTTAATGTGTGTTTCTCGGACAGGTGGAGCATGTCGGCCCTTAAAACACAACAATAAACTAAAAGCACAGCCTCGTTTCCTCCCACAATGGAACGAGACTTTTCAATGAAGTTTGTTTGTGTGTAAATTACGGGAAAGAGACTGAAATAAAGTGGTCAGATCTGAACCTGTTTGAGAACATTTAGAATTAGAAGTAACATCTCAAATCTAGTTTAACAAACTTTTGTATGATTAATTTAATGTTTTATCTGGTCTTCCTGAGCTCACACTGACACTTTTAATTATGCGAAGCATTACATTTGTTTTATATGGAGGACTTTCTGAGCAAAATATGTTTTTTTTTGTCATGTTGTAAAAACTGCAGGAGCTAAAGTCAGAGGATAAAAGGAAAACGTCAAAAATAAACATCTTCATAATGCAGATCTCTACTAACAGTCCAAATGAAAAGATTAAATATAAAAACAGATGACAGGATGCTCTTTTCATGCTGCTGTTTCATGGAAAAGTGAATGCAACAGAGAAACTAAAACCACTTTTTCCAAATTCACTTTCCCAGAGGACAGAATTACTCTGTGCCCCATGGAACCAAACGTAAAATACAAACAGTGGTCGATGGTGAGAGACAAATACCTTTTCAATCCCGTATGAACTGTTTCATGATTGACACATATTGCATGTTAAATTTCATTCTTATAGAGGGAGGTGAAAATGTATAAAAATGAGGTGAAAATAACTCAAATCTGGTCATGTTGAATATCTTCATCTTGGAGAAAAACATCGATGATGACATCACCTCCACCACTTTTTAAAGTCAGATACTTCAGTTGTACAACAAACTGCCAATTCATTTACTTGTAAAATTATCTCTTAAATTGACAAACGTCATGTCCATGAATGATGATTATTTCAAACAGGATTAAAAAATAACCCCTCTCTCTCTCTCTCTCTCTCTCTCTCTCTCTCTCTCTCTCTCATTGTTTTAAGGAGATACAGGAGAAACACTTGTGGATCCTCAGAACGTCTTTTCTATTGAAAGACCACCCATGTCGTAGTAAAACATGATCACAATCAACTGCGTCGAATTACATCATCATTCAGAGGTTTTGCAATGAATCACAGGTCTAAACACATTCACAAATGAACAGAAGGAGTGTAAAAATCGTGTGCCCAAACTGTCTGTGAAATACAAATACATTTAGAAGTCACTGCCCTCTGTTTTACAGGAGTCAAATGTTACTTAATTGTGATTGTATTCCCGTTCTTACATTTTGGGACGAACCTAAACTTTACTGATCAGTCGTTCTTATTGTTTTTCTATCATCCCTCCGGTCGCATCACCTGCAGCACCAGGCCATATGAAACTCCTCTGCAGTGTAAGCGGAGCCGACGGAGTGAAATGATAGCAGATGAGTAAATTAACGTGAACAGAAACAAGAGAAATCTGTGACATGAAATATTCACAGCTGACACCTTGAGCTGTGAAACTAAACGCCTTCGTCCTCCTTCACTAATCCTTCCCTTTCCTCCCTCTCTTTCTCTAATCCCCTTCTCCTTTTCTTTAAACCTCTCTCACTCTTTCTGTCCGAAAACTCTCCGTCCAGCTGCCACCACGGCTTCAAACTGATTTTATCGGATTGGAAAATGTGGTGGTGCTGCAGTGTGGTTCATTGAACTTCATGCCAGTGTAATTTGAAGTCACCGGTTCATAATGGAATGGGGCAGCTCAGACCGGTTCATCATAGTCATTAAATGATAAAGAGGCAAAAAGATCAGCTTCATAGACATACAGTAGATGAACATTTTTACTGAAACATCTGAAACTATTATCAAGAGTAGCAAAAAGGTGGAAAAATGTCATTTCCAAAATTAGAAAATGTTGTTTCAGTATGTGCAGGTGGAGCATTCACTGTCAGGAAGTAAAGATATAGAGAAAAAACACTAACATTCAGCTCACAAATTAAAACAAGAACCATAAGTTCAGATTTGGCAGTTTTTAGAGCTAAATATGTATCCTGTTGCCCTTGGAGACTAAAATATAATCATTTCATTTCCGAATTATTGTGAACATTTGTGGTGAAGTCTAAAAAAAAGTCCCTGAAGGCAGCTGAGATGTTGCATTCTTAAAAACAGACATACATGAGGTTGCAGTGGCTTTGACCTTTGACCTTTTGTTACCAAAACCATCCCAGGACATTTATGCAAATTTTCTGACACTTTGTAGAACCACTCCTGAGATATCATGTCAGTATGGAAGTGTCCAAAAATACACAATTAATGAGAGGCAGAAAAACAGGTGGATTGGGCCTAAATGTCATAAATATTTCATAAAGTTAAGAGCAAGAACACAGAATTAACATATGAAATAACAAGTAATATGACCACGCACAAGTGAGTTTGTCTTTAATTCGTTCTGATGTGTTTATGCCTGATACATCCTTATTGGAGAGAGATCAGAAGTCCCACAATTACATCCCATCATCTGGTGTTTGGGTTGTGTGTGTGTGAACTCCGCACTCATTTCCTTTTCTTCTACTTTTCAAAGGAATCGTGGAGGAAAGCACTTACTTTCAGAAAACTTTGGCACCTGCTTCCACTTGGATTGGCTCAGAAATGGGCAACGCTGAAGACAAGTGACTGCCACTGAGGTGGGCTGGGATTCATACAGCCACATATCTTGTATAATGTAAACACTAATGTATCCTGATTTGTCCCCAGCAAGGATGCAGCAGTAAAATGCCTCATTGACGCAGGACATAATGTTTGTTTCGGTGGAAAAAAAAAAAATGGAGAGGAGGTCACATTTTTTTACAGTCTGGAAGTAAACGGTAATGAAATCTAAACCTTGGAGATGAGGGATGTCGAATAGAAATGCACTTCAGCTGTCCACTTGTGTTCAGGTCGCCCAAGAAATATTCTGAAAATCAGGTATTAATGGTTTTGAATGAAAGAGGGAGGCTGTGTTTGCAACATCCATTAAGTCCAAGAACAGTGGACAGCGTCTGTTTTGATGGAAAGAAGCAAAATGGCACAAACTGTTGTACATTTCCATGTTTTTACCCGATAGAAGGACGCTGACAGTAACGTAATGTGGCCTTTTTTTAGGCCACATTACGTCAAAGACAGAAGTCATGTCTTAACAGCTCTAACAAACTTCAACATCTCCTCTTTTTTCCTTAAGATGTGTTCAGACAGCGCACACAGCGAATTTTAAGCCAATTAAACCATCAGAATAGACAAGAAAAAGTGTCTACAGCACAGTTACACTTAAATAATCAAATAAATATTTAAAGAGAAAAAAAATCAACTCTCAGATGCAGTTGCTGAGTTGTCGGTGTTCAGTGTGTGATATTTAATGACATCTAGTGGCAGAGTTGCAAATTACAGCCCACCTCATCCCCTCCTACGGTGGCCGCAAAAAACATGACAGTCTCTAATTACAGCTAGTGTTTGTTTTGTCTATTGTGGGTACTTTCTTTAACTCTGACACACTCAATGCTGGATACTCACCCTGTTGATGCAATTGGCTTATTTTAACCCTACGTTAGTCAACTGGGGTGTTTCGACACCCCAACTTTTTTAAATTGCTCTTAAATTATAGTAGTTCAAATATTAGTTTAAATTCAAATATACTTCAGATTACAAGAGTTTTGTTCATGTTTATGTTATGGAGTAATATTTTTATTTTGAAGTTCTAAATATAGCTTATATGACGTGACCATTCATGTTTGAATAGGCCACATGACCAACCAAGGGTTAAGGTAATAAATTCTATTGATTTCCATAAAAATACCCAAAGCTTTCTAATGATGCATAGCATGTCTTTATTAGCGCAAGTATAATGTTTATGACTTGATGAACATTGTGTGTGTGGGTGGGGTGGGGGTCTATGACGATGATTAGAGGAGTTGCCGGTGATTTGGTCCCAAGGGTTAACCTGCATGTACCTCAACACAGAAAAGCTGTGGTCAGACGGAGAGCCAAACCCACAACCTTTTTGCTGTGATGCAGAAGTGTTGAAAACTACACCATTGCGCAACCAAGATGTGTTTTTGGAAATTCGGGTCCTCTGGGTCTCGGGCTGTGAAGTTTTGGGATTCACTAATGTAAGATATCAACCACAACTAAAGTCGAACTGTCTGTGCGAGAAAAAAAAACACATTTTATTCAATCAAGCTGTCAATCAAAGCCTGAGATTTGCTCAAAAATCTTAATAAAACAAGAAATTACAGAAGGATCAGAATATGATATTGATGAGAATGGAACTATTTTTTGAGAGAAATTCAAAGTCTGTGGAATCCAGGACTTTTTGGAGCGGCATCGAGTGACCATCAGCGGTATTACACTTTAATCAATACTGTTATTTATTTATAGTTTATTTGTTTTCTCATATTCTCACAGACTGTGAACATGCTACACATCATATTCATTCACAAACTTAGAATATAACCATTCATTGCCTCTGTACGCAGATGTTCTGAAGCTTTTTGTAATGAAAAAAATCTGGGGAATCAATTTTAACACTGTCTTTGTCCAGATGACCCCAATAAAAACATAAATGACATTAATAATACAGATACTTCCTTATTGTATTCATTTCCCCTCTTAGATTACACACTATTAAAAAACAAATGCTGAATATTATATGTCATTTATGCAGTTACATCCTCCTAAATCCCCCTAAATCTCACACACTGGGTGTTAAAGCGCTGTGAAATGTCATAAGTCTGTTGGTGTTAACGCTCCACGGGGGATTTTAGACTCCATGACCCGTGGTTTATTGTGTTTGTGTATTTAAATTTTAAAAAAGTTTTCCATAAATAAATCCTGTGTCTTCCCTTTCAGTCCATTTCCTAAATTGGCCTGGAATGAGTGAGCGTGTCGTGTTTCATGTCTTCTTCTATTTTTCCTCCTTCCCTCTCTCTTTTCTTCTTCTTTTCACGGCAGCTGTTTGGGTCTCGTCAGCGTTACAGGACAATGCTAAAGGGTTCAGGTTGCCGACCGTGTGTTTGTGTTTGTGTGTGTGTGTGTGTGTGTTACTGTATTTGACAGGCTGACATTCGGCCCTCCACACTCTGCTTATTCAGGCCGCTGCTGCCGACTGTGTGTGGGATTACAGGGAGTGTGTGTGTGAGTCGGTACATCTTAGACACACGCCTTATCATAACACAGACGGCAGCGCCAGCACAGGCACAAGACGACGGTTATTTTAGAGTCCGGGTGTGTGTTTCTGCTTCTTAAGCCCCCCTCAAGGCTGCAGAGGAGCCCAGGTGGAACAGCAAGGCGAGGAGACGGCTTGTGTTTGTGTTTAGACAGCGGACTGTACCTTTTCCACCTCCACAATGTGAAGAATGTCGACACAAGCCGGGCGATCCCTCACATCCAAGAACAGTTGTCGACTACAGGGAGAACACTGAAGATTTACACCGCTGAGCTTTACAACCAAACTTCTTTTAGGGTCGATTATCAGCACCGACACATGCTCAAGAAAATATTCATTAGATGTTACTGAAAATACCATCTACAGTGTCTCACACAAATGATACTATTACCAGTATATATCTATTTATCCTGTGCTGTACTAAAAGTAGCTAAATTCATTTACATGAAAGTGACATCAACAAAGTAGTGTCAGAAAATAGATGGAAATAACAGGTATATATTGAAGAAAGGCTACAGAGGCATAAAATGTTATATAATATTATTAAGTCAGTCCTACTTTTTTTTATCTTTTCCCCCTCAGTCACTGTCTGTTCAACTTTATCTCTTAGATTAATAGATAATGCCAGATACAATTAAAACTATCTTTAAAAATATCTTAAATATTGATATATATCTATTTATATCTATCATTATACAGCGCTAGAAAACAGCTATGATTTTACGATTTATAAATGTGGACATTTTTATTCATTTAAGAAACTACATCACTTAAGATTACAAAAAAAATGTTTTCAGACAGGAAGATTTGTATTTGTGTCAAAACTTTTTCTAACTTTTTTTACTTCAGTGACTCATATGAGGTGCAATGTCACCAAATACACCTAACTTCATAAAAGTGTGTAAATAACATGCAATAACACAGTGAATGAGCCTCCATTAAACAGTACATTAACACATTATAAAGTGTAAAGAGCCTCCCACCCAAAGTTGTAATAGTCGCAACATACACAACCATTTAGTGATAAACTTTGGTTAAAATTAGAGCAAACTCATTACACAACTCCCACAGCAGATCTGGACTTTTACATTGTACCATATTGTACAAACTCTGAAGAAAAAGGGCGAATGTGAAGAAGTTACAAAATACTTTGGTAGTACAGATGGATTTGTCATGACAAGCCCCACATTTACTGGAAAAACCCAGATTTTCCATCACAGCGTTAATGCATCTTGACATGTATGTTGGCTGGTTAATGCACATCCTGGAGCAAAAATGCATGTTTCTGCAAACCCTAAATATGTATGCTCTTCACGTTATTGAACCAAAAATGCTTTTAACACTAATATTTATTACAGATACTTAATATAGAGTGATTTTCAGGTTTCTGAAATGAAAATTACATCTATGTAAGCATTTAATGATTTTTGCTTGGGCTTAGACATTTAAAGCATATTTGAGAGTTGGTTTAATACAGTGAAGTCCACAAAGATGTGATGAAACTAAATGACAATGTCTGTAGTGACATTCAAACCAAACTATTCTCTTTTCCCAACAAAAGCATGTAAACTGGATGTGACCTCTAGTCTCTGGCAGCAAAATCCTGCATGTAAATGTAAATCTGCCTACCTATCAACCTCCTGCAAATGGAGAAAAAGCCAAACATTTGTAGGTCCTTCAGTGACTTGGTAACAGTAATCTCTTCTTATTCCACAGGGTTTATATGGTGGTCAAGTCTGGACAGAACTGTATGTTTTCTGCTGATGCAACAAAAAATACAACCCTAAAGAGGAAACATCTAGAACAGTATGAAACATGCTAAATGAAAAAAGAAAGCAGTGATTTAATTTGTACTTTGACTTGTTGTTGGAACATCACATATTTAATGTCATGTAATTTGTAAATATGCATCATTCGTGACATTCAGGCTGCAACACGATTTGGAATAGGAGCCATTTAGGACTAATGATGAGTTAAAATAATGAAATATTATTTGAAATAGGTGATGTGAACCAGTGATTGGTCCAAAAGCAGGATCCAGGAAAAGTTTGCTATAGGATTGCCAAGAAATGTGAGGCAAGAATTACTGAAAAGTTCAATGTTCCTTAAATAAAGACAAGAAGGGATTTGGATATTTCACCCTCTACGTTGCAGAACAGAGTTAAAAGATTCAAGGAAGCAAAAAAAGTATGAAAACAAGGCTTCAAAATTAAGATAAACACTGAGATCTCTGATCCATCAGATGACGCCTTGTCATTCGTCTAGAGCTGATATGATAGAACCACACGGATCAGAGGACTGTGGAGAACCTTTGTCAAGCTTTGGTATATTAAGGCAATCTGTGCGACAAAATAGACTGAAAGGTCTGTGTGCGTGTGTGTGTGTGTGTGCGCTTTGTTTTGTCTCTCAGACAGAACTGCACCGCAAGTATGAGAAGAGCAGAAAGAGGAGAGAGCTGTTTGTTTTTATATTGTTCTTCACTGTGGTATAAAAATGAAAATTCAATGCTCATAAACGTCCCTCATACAGCACAAGACAAAAACATAAAATCTAGCCATAGGACATAGTGTCTGCTGGGAAACAAACCACTGCAAGAATCCACAGATTCCTTTTTTGCCCTGAAGGCCATGTAACAAAATACACAACTCGCCTTGAAATGTAAACCTGGCGTAGACAGTGCAAGATATACGATACAAATAAAGAATATGTACAATAAAAACTGAAACTAAAGTACATTTGAGGCAACTTTACAATAGAAATGTGCACAAATATGCCATGTGGAAGTAACAATAAAATGTGCAGAGTGACACCGTCAACGATTACATTCTGGAAGAGTCCTGATGACTGATGTAGTGATGAATGTGATGGCCTGGAGGAAGAGTTCCCTCCTGAGACTCGTTGGCAGTAAAATATTTTCAGTCTCATCCTGTAAAGTGTGTACATTGATGTAGTGTGTGTCTGCGGCCACATGAAGCGCTGTCCGCCACACAAACCCACTCAGAGTTTGACGAGTTTGGCGTCCTGCTGTGATGAGACCATCACCTCTCCATCATGGGACCCTCGGTGTAGCCACCAGCCCACCCTGCCAGGCGACAGCAGGACCCTTTTGTAGCAACGTGTCACTCTGCCGTCGTTGTTGTCTCATTAGTGTGTTTGTGTGTCTGAGAGAGAGTGTGTGTGTGTGTGTGTGTGTGTGTGTGTGTGTGTGTGTGTGTGTGTGTGTGTGTGTGTGTGTGTGGGGCGGCTCTGATAGACCATCACAGAGTTACACATTTTCCTGCAGCAACTGATGTGTCACTGTTTTTACAGAAAGGAATTTAGAGACGCAAACTGGTGACAAAGTGAAGATGAGGGCTGGGTTGGTGGGCTTTAAGTCAGAGGAGAGCTGCTGTTAGTCAAAAAATAAAATAAAATAAAATAAAATAAAATCATAGGAAAAAAATAGAAATTGAAAAAATTAGTAAAATAAAACTAATAAAATTAAATAAAAACTAAGAAAATAAAAAGTTAAATAAAATAATAAAAAATACAATTTAGAAAAATAAAGTAAAAACAAATTAAACAATTGAATACATTTTTCTGATTTAATGAAATAAAATTCAGCAGATATTTTGATATACCAGTCATTAATACAACAAAAATCTAATATTTTGACACTTTTCTTTGTTGCAACATTCAGATGATTTAAAAATAAAGACATTTTTAAATGTATCTGACATTTTATAAATGAAACAATAAAGGATCAGAGTAGGGTTCTTCTAAGCATTAATCTAAGTGATAAAGTTGAACAGACAGCCACTGAGAGAGAAAAGGCAAAAAAAAAAGCATGACTTGTGTAACATATGATTTGTGCCTCTGCAGCCTTTTTTTTAAATGTATAACTGTTATTTTCAATTGTTTTCTGACCTTAATTTATTGATGAGTCACTGTCATGTAAATGAACTTTTAGTGCAGGTTGGGGTTTTCCAAGAATCTAGGAAATACAATGTAAAACCAAGGGAAGTAACAACCACAAATGTCATTCTACTATTCTTCAGAAAATTTTTCATATATCTATATTGCCTATTTTGTACTGATAACTTTTAATCCATAGTTTTTAATACATATATTACTACTTAAATTCTCAAAAACATAATCATTTATTAGTTTTATTTTGTATCATTGTGCAACCTTTAACAATAAGGGTGAATTTAATCTGAATGGATTAAATAATAACAGATAGAAAAGACAATTAATGAATAAACTTAATGAATATTACACACAAAAAACAAAAGAAATGAAGAAGAACAGAAGATGAAAACAGTGTAAAAATCATAAAACAAGACAAAATAGACATAAAAGTTAGAATCTGACAAGAGTAAAGCTCACAGAGCGTCAGGTTCTGTTGCTGGTACTGAAAACTGATTTAGACACTGAAGTGAAGTTAATGTGCATTATTTTCAGCATATATTGTATTTAATTTAAAGTTAAAATGCATTAATAATCAGATTGATTCAGTGTAAGGTTCAGTTTGCTTTACACTACAAACATCTGCTAGAAACATCCTTCAAGGTCTCACTTTAGACTTTAACACTGTGGGTTTTTGTAGTATAGACTCAGCACTTCTACTTCTACCACGCGTATGTGTAGTTCTACTGTAGTTAAGAATGTGCGGACCTTTGACACCTCCGCTGTCCTGCAGTAAATTGTTCATCATCACTGTTGAAAGTGTTGATGAGTTTTAAAGCTCCTGAAGGTGATGCGGAGCAGGCAGCTGGACCACACAGACAGAAACCTGGACCGTGGCCTCTTTAGGCCCCTTTTTCTGAATATAAATGAAAAATGCAACATTTATAGACTGGAATCTTTGTGTAGATTTTAAAATATGGATGAGAGTTAAAAAAAAAAAGAATAGCGTTACTTCTTTCAGCCCCACAGAGGTGTTTATTTCAGTAACAGTGTACATTTTACCACTGATAAATAGAAAATATGCTCAATAAAAAACACAAAATATCTTCTGTCTACCTATTCTGTCATGGAAAATAAAAAATGCCCTTTTCTCAGCAGATTCTGAAATCAAATCTTTCATCTATTTCCATTATAAAGTACTTTCCTTAACTTTTATTTCATGATATTCTCATTAATAAGAATCATACCTGAATGAGACATCAGTAGTAGCCTAATTTACACATAATCTGTGATGAAAAAGATACAGAAAGATAGTAATTCACCGCAAAAATATAAAGTTTTTCCAAATATTTTATAGGATACCCTAAAATTTCACTTTTTTTAGTATTTTTGTTATTAACAGAACACCAGGTCTTTGCAGCCGTAACAGACAGAAAAAAGTACAGAGAATATGCAACGATTTATGATACTGGAAAAATGACAAACACGCTTGTGGTCCAGCTGCTCAGGGTGTGTGTGTGTGTGTGTGTTTGTGTCAGTGCTGCTGTCATAGAAGGAAAACATGAAGAAAGTGAGACTGAAATAAAACCTTTTACGCCTGTTCAGACATGCTGCTGCTGTGTGTGTGTGCAGATATCCACTGTGTTCTATGTATTTATGTGTGTGTGTGTGTGTGTGTGTGTGTGTAGATGTACATGGTGTTCTATGTATGTATGTGTGTGTGCGTGTGTGTATGTGTGTGCAGATGTACACTGTGTTCTCTGTATATGTGCGTTTGTGTGCGTGTATAGATGTACGTTATGTCCTGTGTGTGCGGCGTGCTGTGTCCGTGCAGATTTACAGCAGGTTTGGCCTTGGGCTGTGCTGAGCTATGTGTGTGTGTGTGTGTCTGTGTGATGGGTCTGAGCAGGTGTGTGTTGTTTCCTCACAATCAGGTGAAGAGTTCAGAGTTTTGTGTCTCCTTTAGAGAAAGTTAGCCTCGGCTCGGATCGACCTCCGAGCGAGAAAGTGTCCTGAGGACAGAAAAAGAAAAGCGGCTGCATGTGATTTTGCATTTGTTGAGATGACAGTGTTTTGTGTGTTAAAGTCAGGACTCTGAGGTTAGTGCTGGGGTGATGTTTGGATTAAACTTTGACAACAGGAGGGCGTCAAAACCTCAGTACATACATACATGTTAATGTTCCTGGAACATTCACCCTCAAAGACACAAAAGCATCTACTGATATGAAATGTTTCATAACATTTCAACCACTAATTAAATATATATGTCTACATATATAGATTAATAGACAGAAAGAGTGTTTGCCTTTTGTATATTTTAGTATTTCTTTGTAGTTTTGTATATTGCCAACATTTTTCAGTCTATATTTTCAGGATCTGTCTGATAAGTTTATATAGTATGAAATGTATTAGTGACCACATTAGGAGCAGTTACAGCCATCTGTTTTCATTTGCATATTCATTACCCCAATAATAATAAGAATAAGAATAAGAATAAGAAGAATAATATTCTGACCATAAACATTAAATATTTTTTTTATTTTTAAAAGTTTTCAAGTTATTGATTGACTGTATAGAGATTAAGTTGAAAACAGCTTTTACAAATAATTATGTATGGAAACACACATGTAAACAGAAATGAAACACCACTGGGTATGATTTTCACCCACAGATTGTCAGTTTCACCGAAAACATGATCGAGATAATAGCTTGTTTCTGCACTGAATGGATGGAAATGACATGGGAAAAATGAAACATGAACAGGAAATATCTAAATGCTTCAATCATTCCGATAAGTTCAGGTAGTACCCGGTAATTACAGATGGAGAAATGTGATATTATATGACATGAAATGGGAAGCTGACGCCTGACTGTACAGCCGATCAGCTGATTGATCATGTTGAAAGCCACGGTGGAAATGATAAATCACATTTCCATTCCAATTTCTGTCACTTCTGCTGTGACTCAGCATTAATGCACTGGAAACTTCAGCGCTTTTATAATGTGATCCACTGAGACAGTTCAAGGTAAAACACTACACTACACTACACTGTCATTATGTGTAATACATTGTCACTGTTTACACTCTCATCCTCTGTGCAATACCTTCAGTCTATTTCAGACTTCTCAGATACATACATACAGTATATACATACATATAGACATCTATTTTCTTATCCTCTGTATATAAACAATTTGCACTGTTATATTTTATATTATACATTTCACATTTATATATATATATATATTTATTTTATTTTATTTTATTTTTTTACTTCTTTCTCTTTTTTATATATTGCATATTTCCATGTATATTTGCACTGGAAGGAGTAGCTCTCCAATCTCGTTGTACACCCAGTATAATGACAATAAAGGGCATTCTGATTCTGATTCTGATTCTGAAAAGACACCTTACATTAAATTTTTTAAACAGAAATTTAAGGACTTTTAATAAAGCACAAAAAGGAAAAAAAATTGTATTAATTGTCAACTATTCAACCTCCAGTCAGTTTTTTGTCAAATTTCACCAAATTTTTGCCTTTAGATTTCAGTTTCAATCAAACATATTTAGAAAATAACGGCTGCTTCTACGTCTCGGGTAAATCAGGACATGTTGTTTTTCTCCATAAACTAGTTGTAGAAAATATTTCTACATGTTAAATAGGTCTGTGCTTCAAAGTTTGGTACCAGTTTGAACATTATTTGAGGATAAAAAATGTTTATCCCCTCTGAGTTGAAAACAACAAACACATATCCAGTTTAATGTTTTAATGAGTTAAACTGAGCAGGAGAAGATGGTCGGTGTGATCAAAAACTGGAGAATTTAGTAAATTAACTAACAAAAAAGTATTATTATATTTTATTTAACCAGAAAGGGTTATTTTTAGGTATTTTTGGGATCAGTTTAATACGTTTTCACATTTGTAACAAAAAAATCTGTTTTTTATGAGGATATGTCTGAATATTTTCCATAAATCAGATGTAAATATACATTTAGAATAAGATTTTATTCCTGAAGACAGTTTTTATAATCACTTTGATCATCAATATTAACTCAATAAATCATATATCTTTTATCATTTCTTATCCTGTCCAACAATTAAAAACAAAGTTACATCCTAGTTTTTCTCTTTCCTAAAAACAGTGATAAATATATTTGAAGTGACTGTTGATTTTATTAACACAGAATAGTTGAAACTGTCACGTCTCTGCACATATTCATTAACCTATTTGGAGATTACACACAATAAGTTTAACCTCCTAAGACCCGCTGTCCACGTATGAGGACAAGAAATTCACAGCTATATACAAAAAGAAAAAAAAAAGAAACAACTGTCCACCGCAAATGACATTCCATAAAAATTTTTAAGAATGCATCTGAAAAAACTGTTGCATCATGATGTTTCCAATATAAGCAATTATTTAATTAAAAAAAGCCAAAACTCAAAAACCTGAGGGGCTCCTGGGTCTTATGAAGTTAACATATGATTGTACAAATACCAACACTAACCAGGGAACCTTTAGATGGTCCTCAGAGATGAAACCTGCTCTGATTCTTCACTGTTTCCACTGATCACGTTTTGTTCTGAATAGTTCCACAGTTTTGGGAAAACAAGTGAACGAGTGAAAGAAGTGTGCGTTGCTGGTTCATTGTGTGTGTTTGCGTCACAGTTCTGACAGAACATGTTCACTCCAGAGACAAACCCTCCATTCATCTCCACGATTTATGACCTGAGAGTTCCGCGCCGGGTCACCCTGCCTGTCTGCCAGTCGGGTGGAGCTCCCACTCAACATGTGCAACAAGATTAAACGAATCTGACCTGAGGTTTATTCTTAAAACTGCTGCCTTTCTGCCTTCTGTTAATAAATACTCTGTGGAAATCAAACCGTTTCATTCACATGTATTGTGTTTTTATGAACCTAATATTCCAATTAGTCCAGAGTCAATCAGGGTCAGCAGGAAAATATTAGATCCTCGTAACAGCGCAAACTCTTAATCTGACAGTTTAACTCTGGCTGGGATAAATAATAAATAATAATGTATTATCATTATTTTTTGGAGATCAGAAAAGATTGTTTAAAGCTGTTAAAAGAATGAAAAAAAGCCCAGAATCCATCATGATCATCAAGGTCAACTGTGTCCATCTGGGTCAATTCAATTTTGTAAAGAAATCTTTTATTTCCATTAGATTGGACTCTTTAGAGCAAGTATAAAATAAATGTAAAAAAAAAAAAAAAGGAAAGGAAAATCTCTATTCTAATTAAGTCCTCTGGGGAAGTAAACACACATTGTCTTCTCAGTATCGGCCTCTAAATAAAATATTAAACTGGAATCTCTGAGGCAACTTTAACGTGAACTCACAGGTTGTTTCACACACAAACATGTGAATATTCAATGATGGGCTGTTCTTATTTCTCATTTTTGTGCATTTGTAATCCCAAATCCCTTTAGTGAACAGGAAATAAATGTCATCTTAAAAGATCAATGACAAATCAGTCTGAAGGTTCAAGGATCGAGGAGGTCTTTTCAGTGTTCAGACCCATCAGTTAACATGTTTAGATTATACCAACCACAGAGGAGCAGAACTGAAAACATCACCTATATGTGACTTTTATCTCCACATACATATTCTTGCAATGAATATACATATAAACATCCACTGCTACATTATATTTAGAGCTAAAACAACTACCTTTATACCATTATTATCACCTCCCTGAAATAATTGCCTTTTTTTTTGGCCTAAATCATCAAATACTCAATTTCTGGTTAAGTTATTTGTGTTTCTTGAAAAATCTGAAAAAATGACTTAGACAATTATTTCAGGAAGGTGATAAAATGTAAAACATAATTACATTTTAAGATGTTCACAATGGATTTTCTTCTCATAATTTGTCTTAAGTTGGTGTAAATGCAAACATGAGTCACTACTCTAATGTTTAAAAAACTAAACAAATAAGTAGTTGATCATTAAGTGAAATATGATAAGTATAGCAGTCCAACAAAACCAAATCAACCAGCCATGACAATACAATACTACTATATTTGATAAGGTACAGAACTGGTACAATGTTTGGTAACAATAATAATGCACTTGTTGTAGTTTAAGACTAATTTCTTTAGTGAGATAGTGATGAAGATGAGGTACAAGAGATAATAAACAGTGAAGTAAAAATGAAGGACAGGACCAAATTAGTCTGTTTTGCATGAAGATGAGGAAACTAACAATTACAAAGCAGGAGGAAGAGTTAAATGACAAGGCTGTTGCACAAACACAGAGCAGAGAGAGTGAGCGAGCATGAGAAAAGACAAAAGGTAAGTCGCTGTCAGCGTTTTATGAGTGTGTCTCTGTGTTGTTTACATGTTAAAAGCTCTTTAATAAGAAGCGAGCAGACAGGAACCTTTCATCTGAACCAGTCCTGTCACACCCACGGGTGGGGGCTCCTTATTTATGGCTGTGTACAGTTTGGTGCTTCATGTGGACCTTCTCTTCACAGTGACAGAGCCAGACTAGAGGCTCCAGAGGGGAGGAGGATGTAATCTATTACAGGTTAGACGCTCAGGTAATCGCACCCAATCTGTACAAAGGGAGAATGTCCAGACACATGTTCGTCTTCCTCTTTTATTCATACCTTTAGTATTCATGTTACTTTTCAAAGCTCAGGTGAGAGATGTTATGATTAATACTATAAAGGTGCATATGCTGTTTCCTGAGGTTACAATTTCTTTTCTAATATAATATCTGTAGGTCATTTTTTCCCTTGTGACTCACCTACATTTACATTTTGATTTGGACAGAGAGGAGAGAGCTGCAGGCAGAAAGAAGTTTAGTCTCAACTCGATTTTAGAGACAACCCCGTCATGCAAAAACCAAATATTAAAAATTAAATATGTATAACTAAACAAATTAATTTTTGATGAAAGTCAGTTTTAATATAACGACTATTGAAACATGCAGAAGTAGCGATACACTCCCAAGGTACAGTTCAATAATGCCTTATGGAGAACACCATCAGATAAATCAGATCTCTTTTTATTCTTCACACACTATTTCTTATCATCTGAACTATGACATTCAGATTTTCACTCTCCCTGCATTACACCACATAGGCTACATACAGTACATACACAGTGTGTCATATGAACCATGTTTTAAGGCCACAGACCGACCTCACACACACACACACACACCTCTTCCCTCCGTCACACACTCAGTCGCTCCTGCTGAGTGGTGTAGACACAACCCCACTGAGCGGGTCCAGTCCTACAATGGGCCGTCAGCAGGAGGACGGAGCAGTAATCCATGTTAACATAAGAATAGAGGAGCGGCACACCTCAGCCCTGAGCACACAACACACAAAGAACAACATACAACACACAACACACAACACACAGCACACACTGACTCTCACATTACCTCGCTGTTAGTCTTTCCTTTTCTTCCTTTCCTTTGGAGCTAAATTGACTTATTTAACCACACCTCTCTTTGCTTCTTAAAACTTCTCCTGAGCTGTTAAAGAAAACAACAACATCACTTTCTGTTAATTTCCCTCAGTGCTAAGAGGTAAAACTCCAGCTTATGTCAAGAGGAAGTGAGGAAATGTTTAGTGAATGTTCAAATGAGCAAGGACTTTATAACCATAATACAATGTCTTACATACATTTTATTATACAGATTATTACAGGATGTCATTTATGTCTCACCTTGCTAACTATATGGAGCCAAGTTGGTGCCAAGAGTTGAAATTTTGAACTATAGATATATTTCACAAGTAAATTAATGGATGAATAAATACAATCTCCATTTTTAATACATTATAATATTTAATGATCATTTATGTACAGTATATTATATAATTTATTAAATAACTAACTAAATAAATATATATATTAAAAAGTAAGGAAAAAATACATTTTCATTTTCATATATATTTAAGTGTTAGGTTTTTTCCAGTTGCAGATTTTTCAGTCTAATATTGTCCAGTATGAAATGAAAAATAGGATTTCATGCTGAAAAAAAATAGGATTTGCAACTGAAATTACATATTACTTTTTATTTCTTCAGATTCAGGTTTATTGTTGTTTCTGCTTTCAAATGAAAATATATAAATTAAAACTGAAAAAAAAAGTATTCTTGAACATTAACTATCAAAATGTATGTGAAATACTTGACGAAAAACACAACATACAAAAGAACTGAAAACTAGAATTATATTCAAACTGAAAAACCTGTCCTACTTCTTATTTTATATGTCCACTGGTTGTGGGTGTGTATATTTTTTACCGCAAATAAAACTTTAGTCCCAGATTTGTCATGAATTTACCCTTTGCATTGAGATACATTTATGTTTCTAATGTAAAACGCTTTAATTCGCTTTTCATTTCATTGTGATCTAATCTTACATCTTTTTTTTAACCCTCTAATTTTTACCTTCTTTAGACACAACTGGGCTGAACTTCCATACATTAACCCTTCTCTTCCATCCACCGTGTTGTTTAGATAATCCTCCCCATCCATCCCTCAGCCTTCCCTCCTGGAACAAAACCACTGTGTGTGTTTACTTCAGTGGAGGTGATTCATAGTCAGAGGGGCTGATGGGAATGATGGGTCCATTTAAGTGGACAGGTGTGACCCCACACGCCCCCATTTAGGCTTTAATGGTGGAGGTTCAATACTCACTTTATCACCGGAGGCCAAGCTTCTAATTCTACATCCTTACACAAACAACCAAAAACTCCTAATTCTGTCTTTTCAATATACATTTAACTAGAGGAAGATTAAAAAAAACAAAAAACACATTAAAACACATTTCTTTTACTGACTCTGTATGATTTTTTTTAAAAGTCAGTTTTATTTCTCTTTCTTTTTTGGTTTTAATCAAGTTAGAGCCTCAAAATTGAGTTCACATGCCCAGAAACCAAAAATAAAATGCTATAAATATTTTAAATTTCGACTGAATATAAATATTTCATGGTTATCCTTTGTGGATCTTAATAACATGGCAGCAACTCTGTCAAGAAGTTGGTTAGCAACAAATTAAGTTATAAACTTAAGTTAACTTAAAATTGTTGGATGAGGTGTATTCTTTACATTTGATATACTTCACCACACCATGTGTCCATCTCCAAATGTGTCTTTTCTGATCTACTGCAGTTAATTCACTGACCTTTACCTTTACTTTATGACCTACAGTAGTGGAAAAAGGTTTTTGGACACCCTTAAAATTTTACTCAATCTCAAATATTATCGTGAAAAACCTGTTTTG
The DNA here is from genome assembly GCA_037367365.1 of Apogon talboti. NCBI lineage: Eukaryota > Metazoa > Chordata > Actinopteri > Kurtiformes > Apogonidae > Apogon > Apogon talboti. Next base: position 18,416,089 of record JAPQRQ010000009.1, read on the forward strand.
TCTTTCAAAAGGTATGGCCGAATCAGTCAGACACAAACAGTTTCAACATGTCATGTCTTGGATGTGTTTCATTATCCTGCTAAAACATACGGTTTTGACCTCGATGGAACTGAGCATGTGCAAAAGCAGCATGTGGGTTCAGAGAATGGAACAATACTTGGCAGAGTTCAATGACTTAAGAGTGATTCTTAATGCAATATATCACAAATGTCCAAAAAATTTTTCCACCACTGTATATTCAATGTTTCAGATGTATGTTCATTACACACAGCAACAATAAACATACATGAATTCACATGTAACACCAGCATTTCCTGGACTTGAAAGGTTCCTAATTTTTATTCATTTATCCATTCATTTTCCAAACTGCCCGGACCTCAAGAGGGTCACAGGGGTGCCAGAGTCTACCCTACATATACAAATGAACATTCACTGTCACAGACAGACCTACAGGTGGTTTAGATAGACCTAATTACCTGTTAAGGTGCATGTCCTTGGACGGTTGGAGGAACCTGGAGTACCAACAGAGAACCCACACAGATATGAGCAGAACATACAAACTCCACACAGAAACACCCACACTGGAACTGAACCAGGAACCTGAGGTGATAGTAGTTACCGTTGTTCTATGTTTTAGTGACATTATTTTATTTTTTTTGTGTGTGCATGCATTTGTTGCCTGTGTTTGTGCGTGGGGGGTGGGGGGACGGCTGATTTTTTTTTTTTTTTAAATTTTATTTAATTTTATTTTTATTTTTTTCTGTTATGTAAAGCACTTTGTGTTGCATTTATTTGTATGAAAAGTGCTATATAAATAAAGATTGATTGATTGATTGATAAAACACTGTCTATATGTAGATGAGAAAGCACATGTTGACAAAATGTTCTTTTTATTAGTCATGTCTGGATCAACCTGCTGTTGAACCGTGTGTTGAGTCTCACTATGTGTCCGATGTCGCTCAACAACCCATGGAGTTTGATAAATGACAGTGGATGGAGACTTGTTTTTACATTCAGTTATTGATATATTTGCTGAAAAAGTCACTTTTTCTTAAATTTCCTCTGTTTCTGACATAATTAACCTCAACTCTAATCTGAGCCTTTATGAACATCTACATAATCTGTAAATTAAATGTAGGAAAATGCATGATTTTCACTGAAAAATGCAAAATATGCAGGATAATATTATAATAAATGGAGATAAATTACTTAAGAAAGGTTAACTATAGAGAAAAAAATTATTTGGGAAGTGCCACAAAAGTAGCACTGGGTCTTTATGGGTTTAACTGGTCTGAACATTTGCAAAGTGGACCCACATTAGGTGTTGTCATAAGTTCATTTCAAGTGTGTTTCAGATGTTTGTTTTTTTTTAAATGTTGATGGGATGTTAAGACTGCGCCATCACTGTCAGATCCATCAGTGTTAAATTTCCCTGTTAATCATGTGGTCTCACCGTGGATGGGGTTTTTTGACACATAACCAGGGTTTCCAAATCTCTCTGTATTAGAGGAACTACCTTATGTAAACTCACACACACACTGTAGAAAAGGCTGAGATAAGATCTGTGTGGCTGCCAGGGATGTTACCTCCACTAAGCCGACTAAGAGGCCCCTGCATCCACGTCTGATTCATTAACTGGGAACAATGGTGGCCAACACCTTAGGCAACATATAATACTGGTTTGAAGCCTTAGAGACACACAGAGTCAGTCACAGTTATTACAGCCCTCAAATATTCATGAGCTTTTGTTTTTAGTTGATGTTTGATTTCAGTTTTAGTTGATAAGTGCTTAAGGAGTGTTAGTTGTTTGTAAGTTTTTCAGTTGTTTTTATTTTTTTTTTATAAAACCCTTGATTTATTGAAGTATTAGGGTGAAGAAGGAATGTAATGTAAATGCAGTTTTCAGAAGAAAGTCATTTTACTCTTCAGCTCTGTTACTATCACCTGGAGCAGAATGAAAAGCAAACTTCTATAGACTATAGTTGGATCTGAGTGCCAGTGATGGAACTGAAAAACATTTACAGGCCAAAAAGAAGTTAAAATTTTTTTTAAAATCTGTGAAAAATTGAGGGGTAAAATGGAAATGCAGACAACTTTTACCTGCAATTCTATGTCATTTCACCTTGTGCTGTATTTTTTATGGTGGTTCATTAATGTTCTTAAAAATAGTCATTTATACTTTTATTCTGGTCATTGAAATGTTGTTTTCTGCTGGTTTTTAGGCTTAACCTTAGTTAACTATAATAAACATCATCATACCTACGATCCGATCGGAGGAGGTGAAAAGTCCAACCGAGCCGTGGATTGGTCAATAAGAAGGCCCACATGATGTTGACTTAAGTCAGACTTAAGTCACATTTTTTAATGGCTTTAGCCTTACTGGATACACACTGACAACAGACTCGACTTCAGCTTACTGTATGTTCACCTGACTATCAGTCATTACTAGCCTTTACTTTGGCTTGTCATCCCACTCAGATTGAAATCAACAAAATGTACACTCGTGGCCAAAAGTTTTGGGAATGACACAAATGGATTGTTTGCTTAAATGTAATTTATTTGTCACAAAATTTATCTGAAACCTATATAATGCTCCTAATTGTTCTTCAGTGTACCCCAGAAACATTTGGGGGGGGGGGCGCACATTGGCAGCACAAAAACAGAACTTGTGTTATTTCCAAAACTTTTGGCCATGAGTGTAGAAACCTTCAATTGAGATTAGAGACAAAAGAAAGACTGTAGACTGTTTATTTGGGAGGTTTGTAGTAGATGTTGTAACGTTTCATGTTGAATATATCACCATATGTTTGACCTGAACGTTGACTTGTATTGCTTAGGACTTGTTTGAGACTTGAAGCTTAAGACTTGAGATTTACTTCTTGTTTGCACATGTGTGACTTACTCCCACCTCTTATGACAACAGGATGAACTTTGGCTTGGACTTTCAAGTGTAAAAATAGTGTCTGACATGCATGGATATTTAATAAAATGTAAGGCAAGAGGCTTTAAATGTACTGCAAATACTGGTTACTTTAGGTACCTCAAAAGTGTGTTGAACTGAATGCCTCAGTGAATATGTGCATGATAGTATTAGGATGTATGTACAGTACAAACACCTCATATACAGTGATGGCAAAAGTTTTCGGACACCCTTAAAGTTTTAATTAAAGGTGTCATAAAATATTGGCAGAAAAATCTTCTTTGTGTTTCAAAGGGTGTGGCTACATCAGACGGACACAAGAAAATGCATCCGACTTTTTGTTTTGTTTATTGTCACCAAGAAAAAATAACACAATAAAATTGACAGTTTCAACACGTCATGTCCCGGATGTGTTTCATTATGTACTAACACATACGGTTTTGACCTCGATGGAACAGAGCACGTGCAGAAGGGAGCATGTGGGTTTGGAGAATGGAACAATACTGGGCAGAGTTCAAGGACTTAAAAGTGAGTCTTAATGTAATATATCACAAATGCATGGGATCTCCAAATACTTTTTTCCACCACAACAATACCACTTTATGGAAATAGAAAAATACAAATGTACTAATACTTCGCCAAAAGAACAACAGTGGAAGGTAAGAAGGTGATTTTTCATGTCTGTTGTTTTTATTTTAGCTTTATAGTTTTCTTAAGAACCCTGACAGTCACACACATAGTTGGTCTTTTATTCTAAGAATCTACTTTCACATCTTTTTCATGTCCGCTGTACGTCTCTGTCTCGCTGTCTTTACTTCATTCACACACACACACAGACACACACACACACACACACACACACACACACAGAGGTGCGGTGGTGAGTTCAAAGCACTGCCCTCGGGGCCGCTGATGGAGGGAGGACAGGGGGGAGAGAGAGAGAGAGTGAATGAAAGAATGAATGAATGAAAGGGAGGTAACATACCTGCAGGGGTCAGAACAGGTGAGCGGCTTTAATGGAGCCTTTCCCTTTCAGAGCTCACACACCGACATACCTGCATACTGCCTCTTCTTTCCCGTTGACCTTTGACACGAGGCATTTGTCTGGTTTTCTCTTGTTTTTGGTGCAATAATCTCAAGACTGCTTTAACCTCCTAGGACCCACTGTCCACGTATGAGGACAAGAAATTCACAGCTTTATCCAAAAAAAAAAAAAAAAAAAAAAAAAAAAAAAAAAAAAAAT
>JAPQRQ010000009.1:18420487-18439326 GCA_037367365.1 Apogon talboti
AAAAATTTTAAGAATGCATCTGAAAAAACTGTTGCATCATGATGTTTCCAATATAAGCAATTATTTAATTAAAAAATGCCAAAACTCAAAAACCTGTGGGGCTCCCGGGTCTTAGGAGGTTAATGCTCTTCATACATGATGGAGAATGAATTTGTACAGATTGTATTCATATTAATTGTGTTCACCAATCAGATTTCTTTTGTTATACTTTTCCCACAAACTCAGAGTTTCCTAAAATGTTTTACCTCAAGGATCCAAACAAAAAATGTGGTGTCTCCTTTGCAAAATTCATAACAACCTGCCACATTATTTTAAAGTTTCTTTAAATGTAAAACATAGGATACATTACAATTAACATTTATCGTATTTTGTTCACTTTGATGTAATGATAAATCAGTATGAACAAAATAACCAACAAAATGAACACAATGAAAAAGAAAATAATCAAGAAAATGGACAAAAAAATAAACAAATTGAATACAAATGAAGAAAATAATCTGCAAAATTAACAAATATTGTCAAAATTGATCAAGAAAATAATCACAACACATAAAACAATTACATGTAAAGAAGAAAATAAAAATGGAAATGAACAGAAATGTCCAGAATACTCAACAAAATGAATACAAATGAAGATGACAATCTAGAAAATTAACAAAAACATGCAAAAAATTAACACATAAAGACGAAAATAGTCAAAAATTATGAACAAAAATATCCAAAATAATCAAGAAAATAAACAGAAAGCTTGAAGAAAATAATCAAGAATATGAGCAAAAATTAAGAAAATGCATTGCACTAAATAACCAAAAAAATCAACATAATTTAAGAAAAATAATCAAATAATCAAAAAAACAGAAGAAAACATTCAAGAAAATGGCAAAAAGGCCCCAAATACACCCAATAAAAAGGATCCATGATGGGTTATAGGTTATCGTTTGACCTCTCGATCAGAGTCAACTTCATGGATGATTATGACTTTTTTTCTTTTTCGTGATGCGTTTAGGTTTCAGGTTTTGTTTGAGGTTGTGGTGCAGTGTGGGAGAAAAGCAGCCCTCTGTCCTCACCTTCCACTCTGCTCTCTGATCTCCTCCAGAGGAGAAAGGAGGAGGAGAAGGAGGAGGTGGAGGAGGAGGAGGAGAGAGGTGGAGGAGGGGGCGCAGGTGACTCCGTCCCCGGCCGTCAGAGCTGTTCCCTGGGGCGCTGACAGCTCCGGGCCTCCCCGGGTCACCGCAGAGCTACGTCAGGCAGGAGGGGCTGCGGTGGGTTACACAGAGTTAAAGTTAAAGACACACAGAGAATTAAACCTAAATAAAGTCACAGTCTCACTTGTTTGTCTTTGTAATATCATTTATAAATCTGTGCATCTGACTCTTTTCCGATCTTTAAAAACCCTTCAAACATCCCTTGTTTGTCCTCATCAGCCTGAATTTTTTATTATTTTTACAGGTTACTTAGAATTCTAGCCAAGAAAATGAGTTGTTTGTTGAAATATAATGATTAGAATCATTATCATTTGTGGTTTAAAAGGCTTCCTGTGTGTTTACCTGAATTATCTCTATTGTATGAGTCATGAAAGGTAACATTGAAGTTTTATTATGTACACTGCTGTCCATAAAGCTGAAATAATTTGGTTTTCAGACACATTCCTCTTTTTATTCCAGTTTTTACACATCAGTAATCACCTTTGACCAGGTTCAATGATTACAAACTGAGTCTCAGTTAATAAAAATCACAGTCACTCTCTGTTTCATGAGAAGAGGTAAAAAATTTTATTCTAACTTTATGGGCAACAAGTTTGTTGTTTTACTTTGAAATTATGGACCCTTTTTCTCACGTCTCCGACTGGGAAATGATGGAATTTATACAGCTAGCAGTCACAGTTATACTTTTGTTACCAGCATCTCATTTCAGCTTCTCACCCTGTGTGATGTCAGAAGAACGTCAGTCATATGAACATGGTCTGTTGTTGAAATTTAACTGATTTTATTGATTTTTATTGTCTACCTTTTGTTGTAAATGATTAACATGATAACAAATGATTATTAGGTTATTTGCTGCATTCTGTTTTTAATTACAAAAAAGAAAAAAAAACTTAGCTGAATACAAGGTAAAGATCTGCAAATTTAACAGAGAAAACAGGGTTCGAGAAGACAAAGGTGACATGTTATTAATCCTCAAAGACCTAAACAACAGCCAGAGACCAAAAGCATCTACTGATTTAACACGTTTAATAACTTTTCAATCACTAATCCTATCAATACATTTAAATAACTGGTTTAAAATACAGTTTCTCATCTTTTTATGGTCATCAGATTGGACCCATTTGGACATTCAGAGGCTCCGTAGTGAACATGGAAACACTGTTATCTTCTGAAACATTGATTCACCAGTAAAACCCATGGAGTTTGAACATAAAAACAAACACTGACAATTATCACTCAATGATATATTTTTCCAAAATAGTCACTTTTTCTTCTGTTTTTCTGTTCTGATGCAATAACTTCTAAATTTTACTCTTTGAGCTTCTATTAACATCTTCCCGATCAGTAAATTAAATATAGGAAAATACCTGAAACATGCAAAATTCAGAGGATAATATTATGATAAAGAGCAATAAATTGCTTAGGGAAGGTTTAATGTAGAGAAAAAAATATTTGGAAGTTGCCACAAAAATAGCTCTAGGTTTTTAAGGGTTAAACAATTATGCACAAGTGTAGTTTTACTGGTAGTTGACAGACTCAGTCACAGAGTCAGTTAAATCAGATCCTTTCTTTTCTTTTCTTTTTTCTTTTCTTTTCTTTTCTTTTCTTTTCTTTTCTTTTCTTTTCTTTTCTTTTCTCTTCTTTTCCTTTCTCTTCTTTTCTTTTCTTTTCTTTTCTTTTCCTCCTTCAGTCTTATATCATCATGTCTTCTATGTCTAATGGAGTCCTGTATATACAGTATTAGCACCAATGCTTAACATATATAAGGGAAACCCTGACTGAGTAAGAAATAAAGTTATCATAGAGATTCAGTGTAAATGAAACTTTTCACACTGAAAACTCAGATTTTCCCAGTTGACTGTGGTTATTGGACCTGTTCTCTGGGTGTTTTCTTATGTTAAACTGGTTCATTGTTGGTAAAGACCTGACAGGTGTTCTGCTTTCTCTTCACTACTTGCACATTTTGATCAGTAAATGGTGTTTTTCAGAGACTGTTTTCTGCAGGACATACAGATTGAGCACAAATGCATCCAAACCTTACCATTAAATGAGTCTTTAGGTCTGTTTTAACACATGACTGATGGGATGAGGTGGTCCGGGGTCTTTCACTCAAACACAAACCCCTGCATTGTGTTTCTGAATCTGCAACAAAGCAAAGGAGAGAAAAAGGCCCCTATTTACCTGAACCACCTCTCCGTAAAGAACGATGGATCAACACCACCTTTTTTTTCTTTCTTTCTTTTACTGCCCCTTCACCCCTCTATGCCCCAGTCGCCCCCGATCGCCCCATTGTTGAGGGGGACAAAGGCCGGGGGAGAGAGGGAGAGTCAAGGGGGAGGACTCACCTGATAAGAGGATGAATGACGCTGTTCATGAGGCAGGAGCAGGAGGAGAGGAAGGAAATATCAAGAAGACACTCTTCTTCTCCTACATACCAAGTAGAATCACTTCAAACATTCACAGACGCTACCCTTGTGTTTTAACTTTAAAACACGTAAAAAAGCAGAAATTTTTGTCTGATATATGGGAAATGATTTCAGACAGTATCAGTTATCATCCAACTCTCTGTTAAACCTTTTGGGACCAATTTAATTTATATCTAACCTACAGTTTTATGGTCAATAGGCCTATTTTACTTGAAATTACACCACTTGGTCTTTATTTAGTAAAATGTGCAGGACAAGGATGTGAATTATTTTGATTATAGTTACAATCAGATCAATATATCAATGTGGGACATGATATGATTTTTGCTTTTTTTAATGTCAGTACATAATGACATCTGTCAAAGCTTTCTATAACCCTGTTTTAAGTATTAAGTATACATATTTTTTTCCATTACATTATAACTCAATATCACAAGTTTTACACTAATTTTGTGTAAAAGTCTTGATTTATCTCATTGGCCGGTGCTGTATAGAGTCACAGAGATTGGAAATAACCCTAAAATACACTAAAACTTGACAATTTTATCTCTAAATCAGCTTTCAAGGTCTGTATAATGGTTATTATCACTAATGCATGCAGCTACTGTTGCTCATAAAGTTGGAATAACTTTGTTTTCAGAGATATTCCTCTTTTTATTCCTATTTATACACATCATCAATCACCTTTGACCAGGTTCAGTGATAACGCACTGAGTCTCAATTACACTTTATCTATCTACAATAAATCACATTGTCAGAATCATTTCATGAGAAGAGGTAAAAATATTTTATTCCAACTTTATGAGTATTTCTTGAACTGCTAGTGTTTGTTTTTTAGCAGATATCTTTTCCATGCACATGAATCTTATGCTCGTACTGGGCAACATGTGTCATTTTCAGGAAAAACAGATCGTTTTACTAAACCTCTGATAACAGCCATCTTATTTTACAGTTAATTTTGGGAAGCACAGTGGTGTAAATGGTAAACTTCAATATGTAGAAAGGGCTGGAGCATCTACAATGAAAGACGCAATCATCTTACCAACCTTTAGCCCAAATCTGGAGATGTTTCACTCTGTGGAGATAAAGGGAGTAAAAACAATAAAAATCTGCACATTTAACAGGCATTTTAAAAAGAAAAAAAGAAAAACACACACAGAGCACATGTTCATGTGGATGCAGTCACATGATCTGAGTATTTATTGCATAAACACCACAGGGAAGATAAGGGAACATATCTTTTGTTTATAGATGTCCGCTCATAAATTTGGTTTCTAGGTCATGTGAATACTTAATGTACTTTGGTCTCAAAATATGACATAACTGAACTTTTTTAAGCCCCTTTTTCTGATGTATCAATTGGCAAAAATGGCTCAAATATAGTGATTTTTTTTTTTTTAACCCAAAATACAACCTCAGTTTTGAAAATGACCCCCTGTATTCCTGTAGACATTGTTCTGTAACCCAACTGAGCTGTTATTGTAGAATTTTTTACTGTCACTTGAGGTGGCTGTCTTTAAAAAAATGAACATATGGAGTGAAAATTGTGAAAAATTCTGATAAAGGTGCAATATCCACTCTTTTTTCCTTATGTATCCTCATTTTACAGTGAAAATATCAAAATACTGGCAGATTATTTATTGTTATTTGCAATTGCAGCCTCAGTTTATTTATCTGAGAGTTCTTGAAGCCGACTCCATAACTGCTTGTGAATGTTATTTTTACTGTTTATTGTTGAATGTGTCTGTTATATGTGTTTTAACTGTGTAACCCTGTAACTGTGTGTTGTATTTCCTGCTGCCTATCTTGGCCAGGACTCCTTTGTAAAAGAGGTTCTTGATCTCAATGGGATATTTCCTGGTTAAATAAAGGTTAAATAAATGTAACCTAGTTTATCTTCTGCTACTATCACTTATTACCACCTGTGGAGCCTGTGGTCTATCAAAAGTGATGATCATTATTAGACTTCAGACTTACAGTATATTGTGCTGAGGGTGATTGTCTACTGATGCACAGATAACTCTGCTTCAGTTCCATTTAATCGACAATGACTAAATTACATAAAATCACCTGAGGACGGAGGAAGGATGTAAAGGAGGGACCGAGGAGAGGAATTTATATGACCGGGGCTATAGGTTATGGTGAATTATCCTGAATTAACAGTTTGTTTGCTTTAGCTGGGAGGCTGCTGAGTGAAGCCGGTGCAGTCAGGGCGTCAGGTGACCCCGTTCTTTGTTATGGAGAGGGGAGGGCTGGCAAACGCAGCCCCAGATGACTGGCAGGAATGTCACCTGGAACAATGCCGCAATTCTCCACAACAGCAGCGTCCATCATCATTAGAGGTCGGGAGGAGCTGCCACCGGTACTTCAGTGAGGATGTGTTGTCACGGAGCCTCGACTTTGACCCTTGACCTCTTCACTGGTTGAAATAAAGTCAATCGCTCATCACACTGAAAACACCGTGACACATACAAGAATGAAAAGGGGAATAAATGAAACTGTAGTTCCTTCAGTTTACATGTGTGTTTTACAGTTTTTTTATTGCTTGACTGATCACATTTAAAACTGCTGATGGGTGTCAAATTCATTTACCTTCAGGGGCCACGTTCGGCCCAGTATGATGTGAAATGGGCTGGACCAGTAAAATAATCACATCAGGATATACATAAATAATGTAAACTCCAAACATTATTTGTTTTTAAGAGTGAAAAAAGTACAATTATATTATGAAAATGTTTACATCTACAAATGATTTTTTTTTTTTTAAATGTGAATAACACGTACAGTCATGAACAAACTAAAATGTATTAAGAAAAATAAGTGCAATTTTAACAACATCATGCCTCAGTTTATCACTTACACATGTTCATTACAACTTACAGATCACAGTGGATCTACAAACACAAAACATTTAGTAACAGGCAGAATATTGTTAAGATTATACTTAATTCTCTTAAGACATTTCATGTTGTTTGTATTTATTCAGGTTATTCACATGTTTTGTGAAAGGCTAGTTTGTAAAGTAAACATTTTCATGTCATTTTACTTTTTTACACTAAAACAAAGAGAAAAATTTGGAGTTGTCATTATTAGTAGGTTGTTATGGTAGTATTTTACTGATCTGAGCCACTTAAGATTGTATTGGGCTGAAATTGGTCCCTTAATTATCTTAAGTGAAAGTTTTGGCATTTACAAATTCTTCCCACAGGCCGGATTGGACCGTTTGGTGGGCCAGGCTGTATGTTTAACATCTATGATTTTGTGTCTTCACCATCAATCGCCTAAACTTGATAAAGACAGTTGAGATGACCGCTGTCCTATTTCAGTTAAAACAAATGAATTCGTACAGCATAATTTTCTTTTAATTGAGCTGTTATTCTTGGCAGCTCAATATAAACAGCTCACAGACATGATAGCCTTAAACAATGGTTGATTAATTACAAAATACAACTGTCAGTATGAACTGGTTCAGCAGTAATTTGTGCCGTAAGCATTTGCTATATATTTATACTTTACATATAAATTCTAAACTCAACTCCAAAGCTAATTTTACTGATTAAAAACCCTAAGGCGCCTGTGTTGAAAAATCATAGAACAAATTCCTTGACATACAGTTCAGTATCATACACAATTCTTGCACACGTGTGCAGAGAAAACATAGCAGAGGGAAAGAAAAAAGAAAAACAGAACACCCCTCCACAGGTTACCAACATATCTCCTTTGATGAATTGATTGGTTGCTTATTAACAGGTCAATAAACAGGATCAATCAATTAAAATGTCAAAAAAACAAAAACCTATATATTAGCTTGAAATCCTGAAAATAAACATCAAATTCAACATGCAAAAACACATACAAACCACTAGAAGAAGATTCACCTAAAAAAAACACATAACAAATCGACTCATATTCAAAGCAGGTTGAAGTCAATCATATATTTGTCTTAAAAGCTTCAGTTACAGGAGTAAATGAGGAGAAGCAGCTAATTGCAGTGTTTCCCTAAAAACAACAAACACCGTTTTGTCTTATCTTTGACTCTCATGCAAATCACCCTGCCCACTGATTGCAGATTTGCATCACATGTACATTTGGAACAGTTTTATCAGGTTTTCACTCAGAATAACTGGTCTTTTTTTATGGTTTTAACTGAAACGGTTTCAGACACGGTGGTCCTGCTTAAAGAAAATAACACATAAAAAATGTAGGATTTTTGCATAACAGTTTATTCAACCTCATTTACATGGAAATATTTCATTCCTATGTTCTCAGAGACGTGCCAATGGAAATGTATAAGACTTTGTGGATATCAATGTCAGTATCTGATTCTTTATTATTATTATTATTATTATTATTAGGAAAAATGTGGGTAAACTGTTGTTGTAAGAGAATATGTGCGCAGCCTTAATTCTCATGGGGATCAAACACTGCAAAAAAAAATCCTGATGTTAAAGATCTGTTGACATTGTACGGGTTTTCATCCAAATGTGTTGCAAATTTCAATCAAATTGTCTAAGACCCGACAATGAAAATGCAAACTTATACACGTTTCCTTCCCCCTCGTGTTCTGTGGAAGTTAAGAGCTGGTTCTACATTGATACTGTTTAAAACTGTGACAGTTACATTACAGCTGGTGTGCTGTGTGTGTAGATGATAGATGTGTGTTTCGACAAAACCCTGAGGCTGGTTTTAGTTTTTGTTTCTGATCTGAACCTCTGGTCTGGATCATATAATGTTGTTTCAAACTCTTCCTCTGTTTGTCAAACTCTTTGTCTGACATTTGTTACTGGAACTCCTCAGAGATGGTGTCACTTCACAGCTGTCTCGTCCCATTTCCATTAGTTTTGGTGAAGGTTACAGTCTGCTTGTTGTTCCACATTATTATTATTATTTGTGAAATCTGTCTGCATTTTCCTCTGAGCAATCCACCAGTGTTTCCACATTTCCCAGATGTAAAAAACATTTGTGTGACATTTCAAGGTTTTTATGAAAAGTGTTTTATGTGCATAAAAGCATGAAGCTGGTTGGAAACGCTGCACAGAAAGATCAGCTGGAGAATAAACAAATTCAGTCAAATTACATTTGGTTAGCGATGTCGCCTTAGAGAAAGAAAGTCCAGGGTTTCAGTGAAGCGCCAGTCAGTGTGGGCCTTCCTGTGTGGAGCGTGCATGTCCATGGGCTTTGTCTGGGTCAGTCTAAATCGCCTGTAGGTGTATTTGAGTAAATGCTTCTTTATCTGTAAATGTCATGTCATATGTTTGGAAAATTAATGAAAGAGTCCATACTCTATTAGTGTAGACATGATTAAAACTCACTTATAAAAGCACAAACCTTGATTTTGCTCATATACATTGAGTAGAAAACTGTGCTTACATTTGCAGCTCAAATGTTAGTGTGTTTGTGTTATAGATAATAAAGAAAGCATCATTTATATTCATTTTACCAACCTTTTTTTTTTGTTTTATTTTTTTACTACTTTACTATATTATGTATTTTACTTATATCTTTGTACAGAACTTTGGTCAACTTGCATTGTCTTAAATGTGCTATATAAATACATTTGACCTCTTCTGACGTTTACAAACCACTTTTTTATGCTCCTGTATGTCAACATTTAAAAGATTGAAAACATTTTTTAATCATAAACGATATGTTGTGGTGGAAAAAAATGCACCAGTCTGGTGAACACATTGTTAATTATACATGAAACATAAAATGGAAGCAAAAATATTCAAACACCACAGAAAATAGGCATAAATGAGTATTAATACAGTGTTAAAAGGCAGAGGTTTTGGGCTGCTAAAGGCTGACATCCTGCAGTGAAAGTTTACCCTGAACATCATCTTAACTTCATAATCAGACTTCTGACATCACCAGTACTGTCCTGCAAAATGAAATGCAGCCATTCTGGTTTTTTTTCTACTTTCCACACTGGTTTTTTATGTGCAGATTGTTTACAACCCTGGCAGTAAAGCATCTCCAACCATGTGTATTTGTGTCCCAGATGAGATGCAACACACACAGTAGGTATCTGTGCAATCCGCTCCCCTTCATGGTTTGTTTACGTAGCCTCCAAACAACTAGCATTAGCATTAATGAGCTTCAGAACAAAGACAATGAGGCTGCATTAGCATTCGCTCAACTGCCTTTTTATTTGACCAAGCTCAAAGCCGACTGAGGAGGCCATTAGCACTTCATTTACACATCTTTAATCAGCCACAGTCTGTAAATAAACCTGCCCAGGAGACCAATGCAATACTCAAAAGTCAAATGAAAGCTTTAGTAACGTAATGTTCACATGTGTCTGCTGTGTTTTTTTATTAGAGATGTGGTGCAGTGTGTGTAAAATGAAAAAAATAATGTCTGAGGTATAAGAGAAGTTCCTCCTCTGGTGCAAAGGTTGGAAATTAACCAAAAATTAATTCTGAAAGGAAAAGAAGCAACATTGTAGATTCACTATGTGAAAAGACAGATTGTTATTTGTATAATTCCAGCACCATGGAGATTAATTATTAAAATCTGTTTGTTGTGTCTGGTGACAGAGGACATGAGGAGACACAGCCTTGAAATTATTTATTTGCCTGTAATAGGTCAGTTAAAAACTAAATTTGCTTCATAAAGAGGCGACAACACATTCGCTTTCAGATGTTCTGTGTTTATTCACCGAGTGGAATGTAACTAACATTAAACAGGTCGATTAGCATTTGCTAACGGAGTGTCGGGGGCTGGAGGAGGGAGGCTGACGCTACTATTTTAGAAAACGGATATTTCCCCCTGAAAGCTGTCAGACTAATACAGAGGAGGAAAAAGTGGAGTGTTTGGCTTTAAAGTATTGGTAGTACTCAAGTAAATAGTACTCAAATTTGTATTTAAGAGTGTAAAAAATAAATACTTATATTCAACAACTGCAAAAACTCTGCAGCGTGAAACAAAATTTCAGAAAAGGTCAAATGTTTGTTTAATTCCTTACTTAAAATACTTCATGCGAGGACAATGGCTTCTAGTTGATTGGAAAATTAAACATTACAGTTGAGTAAACCTGCATCAGGCAGTAGGAGGCATTTTTGCTTTTTGAGATCTGTCAGTATTAATTTAGATCTGTACGCTGCAGTGTGTTTTATATTTGCTCATTTTCTTCACCTAATAATTTTAGTAAAAGTAAATGTTTTCTGGTTTTTTATTGCTGAATAATTTTATTTAGATTTTCCACTGTTGTGTAATATTCCATAAACCAAACTGAATAATGAAGAAAATAAATAGGAAATTATACTAATGAATGTAATATTTAGCTTATTTTGGTTGTGTAACGACTTTTTTTTTTCATTATTTTTACTTGTTATATTTTTCTCACATACACACGGTTATATTTCCACCTGTTCTAACAATTTCAAAGCAGTAACAGTTAGTTTTTCTTAAAAGATATAAAACTCTCAAGAAAAATAAAGAAATCATAGCTATTAATGGAAATGATGTACACATTTAATTTTTCAATTAATATCTTTCCACAGGCCTTTGATGTGGATGAGATCGATCAATATTTGGTTTACTCAGAATGTGAGGCCATATGCTTATTTATTTATGTAAAGTGTGTGTGTGTATGTGTGTGTCTGTGCGTCTCAGACAACCAGAGCCTGTCTTTAGACTAACGTGAGCAGCTTACGGGTTTAGGGGTGTTTTTGGGGGGAACCAGCTCTGTGGAAACCCATCAGGCTAATTCTTCATCACTTTAATCCACTGGTCTAATTCCAGTGTCTGAGACAGTGAACTGGTGCTCAGCGGATTACAAACCCCTCAGATGGGACTCGCCAAAACAAAGATGACTCTCCCTGTTTGTGCAGAATAGAACTGCGACAAGTAGATCAGATAGACAGAGAAACACGTTACAGGCACTGAACCAGGAGAAAACTGAATCTGGGGCAGAGTTTGACATTTGACTTTTGACTGAATTTAAAGTAAATTTCAGGTATTGGTCAATATTTATCTGCATATGGCTTTGGGAATACACATATGTGATCCAATAAACAACACAAGGTCAATTTTATTAAGTGCAATGCATTCAGATTCACTAAATGAATGATGACTACGTGTAGTTGAAGCCCCGTCCACACTAATGCTGATATTTTGCAAAATGGATGTATTTCTCTATGTTTTGGGCCTCTTATCCATATGTTAACACTGTTTTAGGGTTGAAAAAAATGGACTATGGTTTGTTAGTATCTGTGTATTCATGGAAAACAGAGAAATTGGAAATCAATGACATCACATCCCATTTTGTTCATGTGTATTATGTCTTTGTGTAATGAAACTGCAGCTGAATCCAGGTGTAAATCAGTGTATGACAAAGACAGACTGGACAGGTGCTACGGACAAATCCACATCATGTAAAGAATACACTTCAACGACCCCAACAAACCCTTCAGAAATAATTATGTTTATGACTGATGTTGTTGCTGCTCATCTTCATAACAGATTAAAACCTCTACAACTGCCATCCAGGAGTATCCATGGTGTCCACACTTTTAGGTCCATGAGAAGCAATGGTTTGTCTGAGCATTTTTACCAGTTTGTAATAATTTTTGCTTGGCTGCGTGGACAGATATGTTATGCAAAATGAAGGTTGTGCGAACATATTTAATTTAAAAAAAAAATGGAGCAGGAGAATATTTGTGTCAGTGTGGCATCAACAAACAACAAACTGAACAACTCATTCACTGCTCCTAATGCGCCATGTCCTGTGTATGTATTAGGATGGATAAAATGTAGAGAAATATAATAAAGCAAGTTAACCTTTAACCTTTAAGCCAAATAAAGAAATGAGCAGAAATTACACATCTGATGTAAACTTACATATTGTTAGCCTTTTAGCATAATTCCTACAAAAAAAGTCAACTACTGTAACTTTAGTCTCCTAACACTGCTGCTTAATTTTGTTTCATTGGCTATGTCCTGAAAAAAATATG
This sequence comes from Apogon talboti, assembly GCA_037367365.1. Lineage (NCBI taxonomy): Eukaryota > Metazoa > Chordata > Actinopteri > Kurtiformes > Apogonidae > Apogon > Apogon talboti. The sequence continues at coordinate 18,433,076 of JAPQRQ010000009.1, forward strand.
ACTTGTGCAATTATGCTAAGGCCAACGTTATCCAGACTCATCTCCACACTTCATGAGCATTGTGTTTGAACTAGAGAACAGTCTAGTAAACACAGCCATCAGTCTGGAACAGGGTTAAACGGAACAGGAAGAGTGTTGTGGTATTTAAATGAATGCTCCATACTGAGGAAAACGGCACATAAAAAAGACCTGTCATTGTCAAACCCTGTCATTTTCAGCTTGTAGTTCCAGTTCCGACTTTGTTTTTATCTTGGAAAACTTGGAAAACTTGGAAAACAGGAATAGATAGTGTTACCTTTTAGGTGGTGGTTGCTTTGTCTGATGATTTTCTTTTCTGCTGTCATGTTAATTTGTTTGGCATTTGCCAAGCGTCACAGAGTAATGCGTCATTGATAGAATAAAACAGATGCAGATTTGTCACATGGAAACTAAGCTGCTCAAGGTAAAATAAAAAAGTCACATTAACATCACATCAACAATATTTTACACAAATGATACCTTTTACTTCAAACATTAACCTCCTAAGACCCTGAGTCCCACAGGATTTTGAGTTTTGCCTTTTTTTAATTAAATAATTGCTTATATTGGAAACATCATGATGCAACAGTTTTTTCAGATGCATTCTTAAAAATTTTTATGGAATGTCATTTGCGGTGGACAGTTGTTTCTTTTTTGTTTTTTTTTATGTATAAAGCTGTGAATTTCTTGTCCTCATACGTGGACAGAGGGTCCCAGGAGGTTAAAAATGATGCAACAATAGGACAAAATCTTTAAGGCTGCTGTTTTAAAACTTAAACAGCCATCATTTGATTTTCTGAGATGTTCTCCTGTCAGATTAACGGGAACATGTCTGCGTACCCACTCTACCTCTCATACATCTTCGCCATCCGAAGGTTTAGGTGCAGTAAAATCGGACCACAACCCAAATCCTTCACCCAGCTCCAAATCCCCCGGGTGCAGCCCCCTGAGCTCACGTTCAGTTCAGTCAATGACCTGAACGTACGCAAGCGGTGAACTCCACCCCAAAATCCCCTGCACCGCTTCTCCTGCCGCGATGACAATGGCTTCATTAAAACAACATGGCAGTAATGACAGAGAGGACGGGAGTTTCCATCAGTCGGTCTTAAATCCACCGACATTTGATGGTCTTTCTTCTTCACTGGTAGCGTCTCTGTTTACTCTGCACCTGACGACCTTTTTATACATCAGGTTGTTTTTACTGTCAGAATGCACTCAGCTCAGACAAATGTCTTCAGTAGCTGCACATCTAACTGATCCAATATACATGCTTTTCATAGTAGTAGTAGTAGTACTTCTGAGAAAAAATATCACTTTTTAATGTAACTATTACACACATAAACATTTGTGCTTCATTTAAAGATTTTATCCCAGACTTGTTGGTTGTAAAGTCTCGAAAATAATCCTCTTTCCACAACAGTAAACTCAAACCAAATCAAAACCTGGATTTGTCTGGTGCAGTAATAGTGATATTAGGGTTTATTGTATATTTTATTACACTGTTAAACATGGCTTATAATAAATAATAAAGAGTGTTTTTCAATGGCCTCATATGCAGCTCAGTGAATCATATCCAAGATATATATGTTTTTTATTTTTTTTTCATAAGGAAGCAGTCTGAGTTGGCCTGTGACAATAACACCAGTGTCTTAAGGGTCGATTAATCCAAGATAAGAGCATTTAAAAGCTTATTGACTAAAAAATGTGCTAAAATCATATAACAGCAAATTGTAATGGAGGCAATAAGGTGTGAATATTATTAGGTGGCCTTAAAAAACAATAGAAATCCACATTTTTCTTCAAATCACAGGAACTTTGCAGGTAAAAACTGCTGACAGATGACATTAAAGAGTTGGTTTATGTATGCACCCACACACCCACTGAGAGGAAGGATTACAGTGTCTGTTTGGGCTGCAGAAGCATGTGGGACACGTCACCGAGCTCTTCAGGTCATTCATCCCCCCCGAGTCCAGCAGATGATTAACTCACTTCAGCTAATTCACACACACAGTAGCTGCAGGGAACGGTAGGTTTCCTTCTAAACATCCTGAATTTTCCTTTCAGTTCAGTGAAAATATTTGAAGTAGATATTCACAAAAAGATGTCATTTTTTTGTTACAGATTATGAACAATTCTAGATATTTTGGATCCAATTTGTTCAATAAAGAAGGGATTAGATAATTAGGCAGGAATTCACATCTTAGATTTTATCAAGTTTTCTTGGTGAGTAACAAAAATAAGAACAAAAACTGAGTATAAAAACTTAACTTAAAACTGAAAACTAAAAATAATAACATCCTTTTATTTCTGTCGTTCACAAAAAGTCATGTTTTAGCATCAATCATCATCAACTTGCACAGTGACAAAAAGATCAAATTGTATTGTATGTAGTCTTATTTTATTTTTTTTTTTTTGCAATTTTTTGTTTGTAAGGACAGAAAAATATTAATATTTTGAAATAATCTGTACATTAAATTCAGTAAATAGAGGGAAAGCTGTAAATAAAAAGGTTTAAAAAATGACGCAGGAATTCACCATCAGATTTTAACAAGAAGAGAAACAAGATAAACAACGAAAGCTGACAGAATAAAATATCCTGTCACTTTTTAAAAATATAAAATAACAAATTGTGCAGTGACAAATAAGACATAAAAGGATACATAGAATTTTTTTTTTTTAAACTCCAGATCAAGCAGTAATGAGGAATGAAATGTAAATTTAGTTCCCAATATGCATTTATTTGCTAAATAAGACTGAAATATTCTGGCAATGTTGACGTATATGTTAGTAAAATGGAGATACTTTAGAATAATTTGTACATTAAAGTGTGTGTGAAAGCTGTAAATAAAGGGTTTATATGTCTTTCCAGGAATTCACCCCCATGGACTCCAGGTAAATGCTGACCCCGCCCCACCCCCTGTGACGCGGCTGCAGGCCCAGATTTGAAAGGGATTTGTTTGACCCGGGGGGGTGGAGGATGCTCTGTGGGTTTTAGACAGACAGTAAAACATATGTCGCTCTCCAGGAGGGGTTTGCTCGCTAAATCTGGCAACTTCAGCCACGGCGGCGTTGTCCTGCACCGATCAATAGTTTGGATCGTCCACTCCCTGAAAAAGCAAAAAAATCCTGCTGTTTTACGGCTCGCCAGAGGCACGGCGGCAATACGGAGGGGAGGAGGACCTCGTATGTGTGCGCGATTGTAAATGTCCCTCGGAGGCAGAGAGGACTGTGGGAGGTGTTGCCCCGCGTCCTGCCTGTCTCTGTGTCTGCATGGCTCACATTCCAGCTTCTGGGTCAAAAAAAAATAATGTCAGTTTTTATTTTTTATGACATAGATTGACAGGAAAGACCAGAAAGATAAGAGATGACACCACTTCCTGTGTCCCCTGTGCTCCACCTGCTTCTCTTCAAAGTTCATTTTCAGGACGAACTGGAAGCTGAAACCTTTGTGAATGTTTTTACAGCTCCCATGATGGTTTATCGAGGCTCAGTTCGGTTTCAAAGTTGCAGTTTGTCCACAAAAGGCTTTCCAAATGTGTGCTTGAACATCCGCCCGCTCACCCACGACCCATTTTGGTTCAGGGTTAGGGTTAGGGTTACACCTGACCCATGTTTCACCTAACGTACAGTTATGGCAAACGTTTGACCCAAACATACACTTTGCATTAATGTGATTTATTTCCGCTGAGGCGTAGTTGGAATTGCTCTTCAATGTAGCTCAGAAATATGTGGCAAAAAAACACACACACACACAAAAAAAACAAGAATAAATAAATGAACATAAAAGTGGACTGTTTAGTTTTCATACACTATTTAGCATCACATCACTTCATCAAAATTAGTTACTCATACTTGATAAAGTGATACTCGCTTACTCAATAAAACCATTTTTCCATCACAATCATATGCAGCATAAACTGATTTCTTTCTTAACCCTTTTACAGAGCTAGAACTATTTTTCTGTTGACTTCCAAATGAATTTTTCTCTACATTTAACCTTTCCTAAGTGATTTATTACCATTTATTATAACATTATCCTCTATATTTAGCATTTTCAGTAGAAAGCAGGTATTTTCCTATATTTCATTTACTAAGGTAGATGTAAAAGTTCAGAGTATATTGAAAGGTTATCATGAGGAAACAGAGAAAATTGAAGAAAAGATGACTTTCCTGGCAAAATATATCATTAACTGAACATAAAATGCACAAAATACATGGGTTTTACTGCTTAGTCAGTGATGGAGAAGGTGACGGTGTTTCCAGGTTCACTGTGGAGCCTCTAAACATCCAAATGGGTCATATGTGATGACAATGAAAAGCTGAGAAACTGCATTTTACCTGGATTATTCACGTGTTAATCGGGTTAGTGGTTCAGAAGATGCTCAACAGTTTAGATGAATAGATGTGTTTGGTGGTGGTGGTGGTAAATATGATGGTAGGTTGATCCAGGTTAGCATCTGTTCTTTGTAAAGGTAACATGAAATCCCCCATAAAGGCATATATCTTATTGTAACGGTGTCTATCATTTGTGTAAACGGCGTCTGTGTCGACCAAGACTCAAACTGTGCTGTCGTCTGCTGTAGTCGACGCCCTGATGGTTCATTTGACCTCCTACAGCTGCAGTAGAAGAAGTCCGTAAACCTGCTCGTACCTTCATCATCCCACCATTCCTACTCTTTCTTTTAACCCCTTCTATTCCATTTACGCCCCCATAAACACTATAAGAGACATCACCCCCTCCATCCTCCCCCTCTATCCTTCCAGATCATGTCATGTGTTATAACTTTCTATTGTCTCACTCTGTCTGCAGTGATGGATGGAAGAGGCGACAGCTTGGACTTCGGGCCTGGAGGGAAAAAGGGGGAAGTCAGGAAAGCCTTCACCTCCCACACACACACACACACACACACACACACACACACACACACTCTCTCTCACTGTCCCTAAATACCTGACCTGGTTTGGTACTGGGTTAAACTAAGTTGAAGGGGAAACTACTTCACTTCGATCACTGCTGCTCAGTCCACATTACGCACTGAGGACATTCTTTTTTTTTTTTTTTTTTTGTTAATCAGAGCATCATAACTTTTCTATCAAGTTTTGACCAAATATAGAAGATTAGGAAAGCTCCTCGTATGTTAAAAAGCAAGAAGTCAAAGCCTTTTAGTCAACAGCACAGAGAAACACTTCACTTTTAATCATTGTGGGGGTTTTTTTTCGTTTTTTTTTTTTCAGTTTTGATCTTTTTGGTGTTTAAATGACGCTGCTTTAGAAAATATATAGGTACGCATAAAGACTTTTGGAGAGAGCTTTGTTTTACCTTTTGCAAAACATATTTCAGACGACAAACAGTTATAGTATAAATTTAGATAATGACTATTGTATGAAGAAAGTAGGTTATACACACATATTTACTCCTGGACTTTTGTTACAGTCCAATAACAACGTGATCCATCCAGATTTAACTTAAAAAGTTATGATATGGTTCATTACTGTTGTTTCTGCTTTATTCTGGTTATTGTTTCTGATTGTGAAATGCATACAACTTTGTATATATACAGTATGTTATTTCATTTTTAATATGATTAAATAACATTTTCATTTTATTACTGTCACAAACCCATTCAGAGCCTCGATTTTGTTAAAGAGAATTATAGTTTGTCTTTGGAGGTGGGACTTTACCACCGGATACCAACCCCTGTATGTTTGTAGCTTTAGGCAATGACAGCTCTTTTAAAAGAGGAGGAAAACATTGTGCTTTGGATTAAATGTTAATAAATACATCATGAGTAATTTTTTTTACTCGTCTTTGTGAACTTTTCTGTTTTAAACCAAGGCCTGGTGTCTATGTCTGTCCTTTCGCCGAAACCTTCAAAACAAATGCAGGGTGATAAATTAATTTAATAGCTCACAAAAGCACCTTGCTCCTGGCTATACTGACTTCTGATTGGTCAGTGAGGGCATTCTGTGCAGCCACAGAATTTAACAATCTAATTATTTAGAGGAAGCAACAAAATAATTTTGCCAATCAACTACATCGTTTTTATATCCGTATAATATTGATATATTTGTTGCTTTGTGATAACCATGATAACACACAGCCTACTGTTGTTGTATTTAAGATTAATGTAGGTATTGAGAGGACTGAGGATTTTATTTAACCCTCCTGTTATGTTACGGGTCAAATTGACCCGGGTTAAAGTTTGAAGATCTAGGAAAAGTAGTTAAAAGTA